>JACXGJ010001924.1:2500-74080 GCA_016801105.1 Esox niger
ACTGGCCGTGAAGGTCGTGCTGGAAGAGTGGCGGCACTGGCTCGAGGGAACGGACCTACCATTCATTGTCTGGACTGACCATCGAAACCTCAAGTACATCCGTTCGACCAAACGCCTCAACCCTCGCCAGGCCAGATGGCACTGTTTTTTGCATGGTTTGACTTCACCCTGACCTACAGACCAGGGTCATGGAGCGGTAAACCCGATGCCCTATCACACATCTTCATCAAGGGAGAGGAGACATGCACACAGGATGGTGTCGGGTACACCATCCGTCCCAAGTGCTGCGTAATAGGCGCTGCACTGTGGAGGATCGAGGAAACAGTGAAGGCTGCTTTCCTCTGGAACCCTGGCCCCGGAAACGACCCCCCTGGCTGTCTCTTTGTTCCTGAACCTGCTCGGTCGGCTGTGCTGGACTGGCACATGCTTCCATGCTCACGTGCCACCCTGGTAAAGCCTGCACTCTGGCTTTTCTCCACAGGCTTTTCTGGTGGCCATCCATGCAAACGGACACAAATACCTACATCTCCGCCTGCCCCACCTGCGCCCGGAATAAATTCAGTGCCGGGCTCCTGTGACCTCTGCCTGTGCCTCGACGGGGGACCCGCCTACACCGTCAGCCGCATCCTGGACGCCAGACGTCGGGGGACGCGGTCTGCAATACCTGGTGGACTGGAAGAGTTATGGTCCTGATGAGCGCTCTTGGGTTCCCCGTTGCCAGATCCTGGATCCCACTCATCCGGGATTTGGGTAAGGGGTGCAACTTACCCATAGGCACACCGAGCAGGAAAAGACGTACACCCTCACGTCCTTAGCCAAGGTGGGCCACCAGTACTTATCGGCAAGGGCCCGCATGGTCTGCCCGATACCAGGATGACCAGAGGAGGGAGAGGTGTGGGCCCAGTAGATGAGCCTGTCATGGACAGCCGTCGGCACATACGTGCGGCCCTCCGGGCATGTGGGCGCTGCCCGCATGTACTCCAGGTTACGGTGGTCAGTCCATATGAGGAAAGGGTGCTCGACCCCCTCTAACCAGTGCCGCCACACCTACAGGGCTCTAACCACGGCCAATAGCTCACAATCACCCACATCAGTGCGCTCCGCTGCATTGAGCTTCTGTGAGAAGAAAGCACAGGGACGGAGTGTGTTCTGACTCCCCGTTCGTTGGGAGAGGACGGCCCCAAGACCACATTCGGACGCGTCCACCTCCACAACGAACTGGAGCGACAGGCCGGGATGAGCCGTCCTCTCAGATGAGCTCCGCCTCCGTGGTCCACCGTAACCGAGTCGCCCCACCCCTCAGGAGGGAGCTGATTGGAGACACGACCTGGCTAAAGCCCCGGATAAACCTCCTGTAATAATTGGAAATGCCTAAAAATCGTTGCACACCCTTTACCGTGGTTGGGGTCGGCCAATTACGTACGGCATCAATGTGATGCTCCTCCATAGCCATACCTGTGTGAGAGAAACGGTACCCCAGGAAGGACACGGATGACTGGAAAAACAGACACTTCTCGGTCTTCACGTACAGGTCATGTTACAACAATCTAGCAAGCACTCACCAATGAGACATGCTCAGCGCGGGTTGCCATGTAAATTAAGATGTCGTCAATATACACCACTACCCCTTCACATAACATGTCCCTGAAAACGTTGTTGATGAAAGATTGAAAGACTGATGGAGCATTCATCAAACCGTATGGCATCACTAAATATTCATAATGGCCAGAGGTAGTACTGAAGGCTGTTTTCCATTCGTCCCCTTCCCGGATACACACCAGGTTATAGGCACTCCTGAGGTCTAATTTTGTGAAAAAGCGGGCCCCATGCATCCTCTCGACCTCCGCAGAGATTAAGGGGAGAGGGTAGCTGAACAGGATGGGGATTTTGTTCAGCGCCCTGTTATCGATGCACGGGCGCAAACCACCGTCCTTCTTTTTCACAAAAAAGAAACTCGAGGAGACCTGTGACTTGGAGGGCTTAATGTATCCCTGTCCTAACGCTCCCTCAACATACGCGGACCTCGCCGCAGTCTCGGTGCGGGACAGTGGATACATGCGACCCTTAGGGAGTGCGGCTCCTTCTAGGAGGTTTATCGTGCAATCCCTCGGCCTAACAGGCGGTAATAGCCTTGGAAAAGACTGCAGCAAGTCCCTGTATTCGGGAAGAATTGGCACGGCGGGAGCACTGTCCGGACTTTCCACCGTGGTCGAACCCACGGAAACACCCAAACACCTACCTTGGCACTTCCGCGACCACCCCGAAAGGACCTGACTAGACCAGGAAATGATAGGGTCATGGAGAGTCAGACAGGGGAAACCCAGAACTACAGGGAACGTGGGGGAATCAATAACGTGAAACGAAAGAGTTTTGCGGTGTTGGTTGCAGGTGATCATAAGGAGCGGGATAGTACACTCCTTAACAAAACCCGACCCTAGTGGCCGGTTATCCAACGCTCTCACAGGGAGGGGGCTGGTGAGGACCTGAAGGGGAATACGTGTGCATAATGCAAAAAGCCCTGTAGATTAAATTCCCAGCAGCGCCTGAATCTACTAGTGCCTTACACTGGGAAAGCAACAGAAAACCGGGTAATTCAACAGGGACGGTGCAGAGAGTGAGTGGAAAAGCGATCGGGGAATGAGCATGAGCTACTTGGGGTGATGCGGAAGTGCCATGCCTGTCGCCTCTGGAGACAGAGAAAGAGGGGTAGCGCGGAGCAGCGGAACCGGCCCAGCGCTTAGCTGATCACCTCTGCTCTCCTCTTCCTCCTTGCCCTCTGCCCGGGAGTGCAGCCGACCCCAGATCCATGGGGACGGCGGTGTCAAGGTGGTGGGGTGGAACAGCCGGGCCCCCGCTAGGACGTCCTCGGGCAGCCAGCATATTGTCGAGACGGATCGATGTTTCTACCAGCTGCTCAAATGAGAAGTTCACATCCCGACGTGCCAGCTCCCTTCAGACATCCTCCCGAAGGCTGCAGCGGTAGTGGTCGAAAAGGGCCCGGTCGTTCCACCCAGAACCCGCTGCCAGAGTCCGGAACTCCAGTGCGAGCTCCTGCGCCGATCTCGTCCCCTGCCGTAGGTGGAACAGCCTTTCGCCCGCCTCTCTTCCCTCGTAAGGATGATCAAACACAACCCGGAAGCGACTGATGAACTTGGCGTAGCTGCCCTGGATGGGCCCCTCGGTGTTCCAGACGGCGGTGGCCCACTCCACGGCTTTACCGGACAGGCAGGAGACGAGCGAGAAGATCTTCTGAGCATCAGTCGGCGCAGGATGAATCGCCTGGAGTGCGATGTCCACCTACAGCAGGAAACCCTGGCAGCGGTCCGCCGCCCCGGTGTAATCGGGGGGAGCGGGATATGCATCCCTCCGGCTCCGGATGGTGCAGTCTGGGGAGGCGGTAATACGGCAGGTGTTGCGGGAGCGGACTCGACCAACTCTAGGCGCTGAACAGCATGGACGAGGCCGGTCATCGTGGCGCCTAGGTTGGCCAGGAGGGTGGAATGGTCCTGTATATCCTCCACAACACCGGTCTCCTTTTCGGCTCCGTGCTCCATTCTTGAGCGCTTTCTTTTAAGGTGTGTTATTCTGTCAGCTCTCGGTGGTAAATAAGGAGGAGCGGATAACGGAGTCATTTGAGTTATGTTCATTTAATGAGAGCGTAACCATGCTCATCTAGGCAAGACAATAACACACAAAGACAAAGGGATCAGAGGGAACATATATATTGAGGGGAATGACTGTGGATGATGATCAGGTGCACTAATAGAGACAACAGGTGTGATGAGTTGATGAGATGGGCAATGGTGTCAGAAGGCCGGTGCCATCGAGCGCTGAAGCCCGCCTCCTGCAGGGGGAGGATGGGCAGCAGATGGCGTAGTTGTCACACTACAACAAAATGTGCCTGCACTTACAAAACTTTGCTGCCAGCTGCTGTTGGACCTGGATCAAAATTGTGCAGTAATTCCTCCTTCACTTTATGCTGCAATGCTGCTCCCGTCATTGTAACATCAGATCTACAGTCCCATCCAAAAGTATTGGTTCAGCAAGGCAAATGCCTTCGTTTTTGATGGTCACTGAAGACATTTGGGTTTAAGATCAAAAGATGAGTATGTGATAAGAGTTTCCTGGTATTCATATCTAGATGTGTTAAACAACTTAGGACATATCACCGTTTGTATTACACCACAGCAAAAGTGAGCAAAAGTAATGGAACAAATAATCTTAAAGTAAATAACGTAATATTTGGTGGCATAACCCTTGCTTGCAATAACTGCCTCAAGCCTGTGACACATGGACATCACCAAATTGTTACATTCTTCATTTGTGATGCTATTCCAGGATTTTACTGCAGCTTCTTTCAGTTCTTGTTTGTTTCAGGTTGTTTCTCCCTTCAGTCTCCTCTTATGGAGGTGACATGCATGCTCTGTTGGGTTAAGGTCAGGTGATTGACTTGGCCAGTCTAAAACCTTCCGCTTTTTCCCACTGATGAAGTCCTTTGTTTTGTTGGCAGTATGCTTTTGGTCATTGTCCTGCTGTATGATAAACTTCCTCCCTATTAGTTTCAATGAATTTCTCCATAAATTGGCAGTAAAAATGTTTCTGTACACTTCTGAATTCATTCTGCTGCTACCGTCAACAGTTACATCATCAATAAATATGAATGAGCTTGCTCCAGAAGCAGCCATGCATGCCCAAGCCATGACATTACCTCCACCATGCTTCACAGATGACCTTGTATGCTTCAGATCATAAGCAGTGCTTTTCTTTCTCCACACTTTGGCCTTTCCATCACTTTGGTAGAGATTATTCTTGGTCTCATCAGTCCATAAGATTGTGTTCTAGAACCTTTGCGGCTCACCTCTGTACTTCTATGCAAATTTCAATCTGGCATTCCGATTCTTACTACTGATGAGTGGTTTGCATCTTGTGGTGTGGCCTCTGTGTCCTGAGTTGTTTAACACATCTAGATGTGAATACCAGAAAATGAAAGCTGAAATTCTGAAATCTTGTCTCATACTCATCTTTTGACCTTAAACCCAAATGTCTTCAATGAACAACAAAAAACAAGGAATTTGCCTTGCCATACCAATACTAGGGGACTGTATCCTCTAACATTTCTGCTGCTCAACAACTTTACTAAAGATGTTTCTCAAATGCACATATCATATTGCATATTTTATAATGTATTGCTTTTCTCTCCTCCGAGTGGCAGATGTTCAATTTTTATGTTTTGTTAATTAAGGTATCTTCTACAGTTCAAATCCAACAACATCCAACATTACGCCCAGGGTTGCCGGATATCACTGACATTGTACAGCCCAATGTCCCACTGACTCCACATAAGAACTGCACAAATGCTATTTCTTCCATACAACCCTGCTGGAAACCTCTGCATCTGGCAAGACTAGTTACATCCCCCATAGTCAGATATTGATCATCATACAAATACATTATGGAAGAAAAAAACAAATATAGATGTTTAGTAAGAAATATAGTAAGAGCTTGACTTTAGTGGGAGCTGACAGGATCACACTACTATCATGTGTTTTTTGTTAACAAGTATCTTTATTGGCGGTTGACTTGATCTGTGTGATAGATGCCTCTATGCATCTCTACATGGTTAGGTTTCCCCAATTGGAGGCAGGTGTAGATTGTTGCCTCCAATTGGGGAACCTATTTAAGTGGAATGTTTGCCCACACTGGGTGTGGAGTATTTTGGTTTGTTTGCTTTATGCCATGCTGCCCAGTCACTGGAGCTGATATAAGTTTGTATTGTTTCTTTCATCTTTAAAATATGGATTACCATCACCCGTTTGCCTCTGCGTTTGTGTCCTTCCACCAGCCTTGTGACAGGGATCCCGCTTGGATTCTTACCTGTGCCCGTGACATTACTTGGTACATGTTTAACAACAACAGCATAAAACGCGTTAGTAGGCTACACATGCGTTTGTGCAATGGATGTGAAGAAATGGGAATATCTCTACTTACAACCCGCACCCCAATCTCACTATCAAACGAAAATGCTTGCCATAGCTCCCCTAGATCTATTGCATGAATCCACATGCTTACACTTTGCTTGTGGCATGGTAAGTTATCATTTATATTTCCACCAAAGCATATTCACAGAGTGAAATTAGCTAACAGCTAATCTGTGTGAATTACAGATGTATCCATTGTCTATTTAAGTAGCCGACCTCATGCATTTGGCTGAATTTGGGACACATTTTATAGAGATACTTCATGAAGTATTTGATTGCAATTAAGATCTATCGGGATATGTAATTTTTACGGGCATTCACCTGAACCCCATTCTAACCACATTTCAGCCGTAACATTAAAGGACAATACCCTGACCAGCCAAGGTGTGATTCAATGGGTTAAATGCCTGCACACTATGTAGCTGTCCAGATAAGACGGGCTGATATGTGTTTTATAAAGTAGCCTAACTTGACACATACTGTCCCTGGTGTGTTAATCAAGAAAACAGTATGAGATGGAAAGATTCTGTTTAGATTTACATGGGCTACATTTAGATCCAGCCAGTTATTGTGGTAAGATATAGACTGATATTGTATGTATATTGAACTAAATTAAGTGTGACGGTGAGGGGACGGATTGCTCCGCCATCTCCCGCATTCTCCATCTTACCAACAGCCATGAACTCATCCCGGTCTCATTCATTTGTCTTGTCTTGTCAATCATTGTTCACACCAGGTCCCAATCAATCCATTAGTATGTGTTTAAATGTTTCTCCTCTGCTCCCCTCAGTGGTTAGTCATTGTTCCATGTCTCAGTTACCTCAAGTCAGTGGTGAGTGGCTTGTTGTTGTATAACCTTTCATTCATTTTGTATGTTTGTGCAGTGCTTGGTGTTCTTTGTAAATAAAGACCAGAATCAACTGCAATCCTATGCCTGCGCCTGGTCCGTCCTCTCCACCACTACAATAATTATGACATTAAGGGCATTGACAACTTGCATTTATTTAATTCCAAGTCAAGCACTGTGCATACTTTGCAATAAAACAAACTTATCTTTACCATAATGCATTGCTTTTTAAACAGAAAAGTGTGTATTAAGGGCAACATTTTAACACATTCTAAAATTGCTATTAATCAGGCTGAATTATAGAAGATCATGCATTCAATTGTGGTTAATTATTTTAAACGCTTGACAGCACACATTTTTACAGTTGTTACATACTCATGTCAACCTCGGGGACCTCATTGCTGCTATCTCTGCATCCCGGGTGCACATGCTATTTTACTCCTTCAATTTGCCTCGATAGCACATCAAGATTGCCATTTAGAAGTGCCGTTTGTAACCGCACACCTATTTATCCCACTTTTAACATACACAATACTTAATACTGCCAACATTTGCCAACATTTTCTGCCCTCCTCGATTTATTTTAATTGCACATTTAATTTTGCCATTTGTACTGCATTTGCCTTCATTGCACATTTATACATTCCCCTTTTAATATACATATACTTTTAATTCAACTTTTAATATACATATACTATTTTCTGACCTCTTCTATTTGTATAGTTCATTGCTAACTGCATTTTGTACTGTTCTTGTACTTGTTCAGTGACAAGGTAAAATTGTATCTACTACTGTATGTTGAACATATCCTCTGGTCTCGTGCTGGAATACACAGCACAACCATGTGCATACAGATCTGCTAGTCCTCTTTTCTTCCCAAGATGCCCTTGGTGTATTCTGAGGGTTCCGTATAGCCCTCGAGGAAGGCAGGCACTAGCTCCCTATAATGAGGGTCATAGGTCAGAAGGCGTAAAGGGGCCAGAGGCTAAAGTATCTCCCTGGCAGATGGCTCACTCTCTCATAAATGGAACTCTGGTGTGACGGACAAAGTTAGGGCACAACAAAAGGGAATAGGGTACAATTTGGGAATATATATCTCTGTCTCTATATTTAAATCAGGCCTGAAGGCCCTGCTTTTTCAAAGGGCATCTCTTAACTAGTCCCTTCTTGCTAATTTGTTTTTTACCATGCCTATTTGTCTTGGGGAACCTGTATAGAGTAAATGGGCAGAGGAGGAGACTCACAAATGAGACAAATATAAAAAAAAGAGCTCATGTTTTGGCTCGCTGCAGATAGTAATCATAGGGTCTGGTGATGTTATAATCCACATACACACAGTTGATGTCTTAACAACAGAGGAAACTGAACTCAATGTTGCTTTGTTTCCCTCTGTGTTTTAACGTGAATGCTGGTGTTTTCTGGATAGTATAGTAACTGCTCTGGGATGTGGAATATGCTGCTTTTTTTGCAGCTGCTTTTAAAAGTGGTAACAGCCTGTGCTATCACTCCCCTCCCAACCCGCTGCCTATCCGCTACGCAGCACTCACGAGTCAAATCGTTATTGGATTACATTTTCTGCCTTCATAAAATGCGGTTAAGAGGCACTTTAGACATACGTGCATGACCTGCTTTCTGGCAATTGCTATGAGAGGAATAGTGACAGGTCAATCACTGGATGCATTCTAAATTGAACACTTGTCATTACATAGTGCACTCCTTCTGACCAAAGCCTATATGGGTGCTGTTTGGGATCCATACCTCCCTCCTGGAGATGGCTATCAGACAGATAGTGACAGGTGAATTGCTGATTCCTGTTGGTTGTACTGAGGGGTTAGCCTCCCCTGAGCACTTTAGAAAGGTATAAAAAAAACGCCCACAAAAAAGATTCCTGCATAAATCCGACATGTGGGACAGATCATCAGCACACACTACTAGCAAGAAAGGATTGAGACTCCTCTCTTTCTCTCGATATGTGGGGATAAGCACTTAGGAGAAGTAAATGGCTCTTCAATTTGGCAGTTGGGGTGTGGGGAGGAGGGGTGAGGGAGATGAAAGGTCGATGAGCATTTGGTTGGTTTGGAATTATTTGTAAACTTGTGTAATAAATTGGTATGTTGTACAGGCTCTATGTTTTTTCAATACACACCCCAAAAGTACATTGAGGATGTTTACAAAGAGACTGCTATAAATGTAACAATCCTCTGATTCCTAAGTCTGTCCACTTCTGCTGCTCAACAGAGACTCATATTATGAATTTGGCCATGTGTATGGTGCCTTCGGTAAGTACCCAGACCACAGTGATGAGCTTTCACCTTTTGCTACTGAAAATGTCTCTGTTGGTTATTGTTGTGCTTTTCGGGTCATGGTCATGCTGTATTGATGAAAACTTTCAAATGATTGTAGCTGACTAGATGTTTCTGAACACTTCAGAATTCCTTCTGCTTCTGCCGTCAGCATTGCCAACACGAATAAAAAGGAGACAGTTCCAATGGCAGCTGTACATGCCCAAGACAACACCTCCTCCACCATACCAGGATGTCTGAGGTTGATATGCCATGGAGCTCATTCATCAATATTGTGTAGAAAATCTGTAACATAGGTAGGAGACATATCTGTTGAAAACTAAACTTTTGATGACAGAATTATGGACATTTATTATCAACGTATTACTTTATAAGCAGTTACACATATTTGTAAGGATGATAGATGAGCACGATATTATTTTAACTATACACATTGTGCTAAATTATTACCTATACACTGAACAGCATATTTAACATACACACCAGATTCAATTGCAATAAGCCTTTATTTGTACATATTCTAAAGAAAGACGTAAGTTATGATATTAAAAAAGTCCTTCAAATGAGCTAATAGTAATTGGTATTATAGCCATACTAAGTGTGTAATGCATTAATCTCAAGAATACTGTCATTAAAATGTTAATTGCGTAAACAAAACACATATGAAAACAGGAATTGCATTTTCAAATGTCTAATTCTTCTGTATATTAAATCCATTAGGCCTTTAACAGGTTTTCCGTACTGGAGTCAGAGTCAAGTCCTGAGCCGTCTTTGGAGGGGAATGATCGGCAGGAATTTTCTACCGGTGGCCCGGAAAAACTTTAGTCATCGGCGACTCCATTACCAGCAATATTAGACTAAAGAATCAGCCAGCGATCGTACACTGTTTACCGGGGGGCAGAGCCACCAAAGTAGCCACAAATTTGTTGTTTCTGCTAGCGAAGTCTAAAACTGGCAAGTATAGGGATTACAGAGATATTGTTATTCATGTTGTCACCAACAACGTAAGGATGGAACAGTCAGAGGTTATGAAGCAGAACATAGCATCAGCTTGTTAAATAGCTAGAAAGATGTGTCAGCATCGAGTAATTGTACAGCAGACTTGCGCAACTCAATCGCTGGCTGAAAACTGAGTTCTGCCCGTCGCAGGAGGTAGAGTTTGTAGATTAATGTCTCTCTCGCTCTGCAACTGTCTCTCTTTGGGATTCGCCCAGAAATAGGATCAAGCCTGATCTGATGATAAGCGACGGACATCACCCTATCTGGAGTGGTGCTCTTCTTTTATCTAGGAACATTGACCAGAGTCACAATCCTATAGCCTCACCATGAGCTAGGGTGCAGTACAGGCCGCAGGCTGTTAGCCACCCTGCTACTATAGTGGAGTCTGTCAATAGCATAACCAGAGTAGTTAGTATAGATTTGCCTAGTGACTGTGACTCATTCCAGGCTGAAAAAAATTAAAAAAGGAAGCACTAACAATTGCAACCTTATTAAGATAAAACCTTCCTACACAAATTAATCTCTGATCATAAATTAGATGTTATTGGCTTGTGTGAAACATGAATTTACTGCCCTAAATTAGGCCTCTCCTCCTGGCTGTACTAGTGATCACATATCTGCTGTGCATCCCGAAAAGGAGGGGCTGTTGCTAATATCTATGAAGATAAATATAAATTTAGTCTTAAACACATCACTGGTTTTCATGCTTTTGAAGTCTTGCTCATGAAAGTTATCCAGGCTGATAAATCATTTTACACAGCTACTATTTACAGGCCATATAAAATGTTCCTCAATGAGTTTCCAGAATTCTTGTCAAACCTTGTAGTCATGGCAGAGATTTTTTTTTTGTGGTGATTTCAATATTTATATGGAAAAGTCAAACAACCCTCTCAAAAATCCTTTGAAGCCATAATTGACTCAATGTTTTGTATCCAACATGTCTCAGGTACAACACACAGCCCCAGTAATACATTAGATTTAGTCCTGTCATGAGAAATTGATATTTTAGATCTAAAAATGTCACCTGTAAATCATGGAATATCTGATCACTGTTTTTTAACATTAACCGTTAAAACAAAAAATCCACTCGCTCCGCAAACAATGAGTTTCAAAAGCTGTACTATAAATTCTCGGACTACAAATTGATTTCTTAAAATTCTTCCAAGCTTGCTCATCAGTGAAAAGGAAATAAAAGTGCTGAGGATATAAATTCAATACTGTGAAATAGTTGCCCCGCAAAAAACTAAAGAAATAAACAACAAGAAACTTGCTCCCTGGTACACAGAATATATTGGCGCACTCAAGCAAGCCTCCAGAAAATTGGCACTCCGCAAAGTTAAAGTAGTCAGACTAGCCTGGATAGACAGCACACTAAAATACCGAAAAGCACTAAAATCTGTTTGATTGGCATATTTCTCCAACCTGATTGAGATGACAAAAAAAACGATAAAGAAATTGGTAACACTGGAAGTTTTGGATCCCTTATCGTTCGACACATTCACTACATTTGTCATGAGTTCTAAACCCACAAATTGCCAGCTAGACCCGATTCCAATAAAATTACTTAAGGAGCTATTTTCGGTGCTAGGTCAGCCAATGTCAATCATACATTTTTGTGAGTTTGTGTACCAAACTCACAAAAAATAGCTTCTTAAAAAAAAATCAAATCTGGATCCAGACACATTAAACAACTATAGGCCAATATAGAACCTCCCATTCATTTACAAAATCATAGAAAAATGTGTTTCCCAACCACTGAATGCCTTCTTGAAGACCAATAACATTTATGAATTGCTCCAGTCCGGTTTCAGACCCCATCATAGTACTGAGACAGCGCTCATGAAGGTAACAAATGAACTTCTAATGGCCTTAGAAAAAGGTTCTGCATCCGTCCTGATGTTTCTTATTTTGGCTTTTGACACTATTGATCACTCCCTTCTCTTAGAGAGAATGGAAACCCATATTGGGCTATGGGGGAATGTTCTAGCCTGGTTTAAATCTTATTTATCTGAAAGATATCAGTTTGTATGTGTGGATGATATAGCCTCTGACAAATCAAAAGTATGTTTTGGGGTTCCTCAGGGCTTAGATCTGGTCTCTTTATTGTTCTCACTATATATGCTGCCTCTTGGTGATGTAATTTGGAATCACAATGTCAATTTTGACAGCTATGCTGATGATACAGTTATATATTTCAATGAAGCATGGAGAAGCCCCAAAATTAGCTACTTTGGAAGCATGTGTTTCAGATATTAGGAAGTGGATGACAGAGAACTTTTAAACTCATGAAAAACAGACATTTTTGTTTTAGGACCCAAGAAACAAAGAGTTTTGTTGGCAGATCTCACTGTGAACCTCAACAGCTGATTGGTCGTATCCCAAAAAACTGCATGAAATCTCCACGTTACCCTTGACCCCGACCTCTCCTTTGATGAACATATAAAATATATAGTGTTGCTTATCTTCATCTTTGAAACATTGCAAAAATCTGAAACACAGTAAATCAATAAATAAACTTAAATTATTGCGGCACAGGGTGGTACGGTGGTGCAGGGGCTAGCACTGTTGCCTCGCAGTGAGAAGGTCGCAGGTTCGATCCCCTGGTTGCCCCGGCCTTTCTTTGTGGAGTTTGAATGCTGTGTCTGTGTGGGTTTTCTCCGGGTGCTCCGGCTTCTTCCCACCGTCCAAAGGTCATGCGGCCTAGATTAAGTGGTGACACTACATTGGGTCCTTGGGTGTGGATGTGAGTGTGGCTGGTTGTTTGTCTGTGTGTGGCCTGTCCTGGGTGTACCCTGCCTTTCGCCTGATGTCTGCTGAGACTGGCTCCAGCCCCCTGTGTGCAGGATGAGCTGTTGACAATGAATGAATAGTGCTGCACATGGCTGCTAGAATCCTAACTAGAACAAAATAATTTGAACACATTACTCCAGTATTAGTCTCTACACTGGCTGCCAGTTAGGGCTGATTTTAAGGTTTTACTGTTAACCTATAACTCAATACATGGATCTTGCTGACATGATCCGACCATATATATCTGCATGTAAGCCTTTTCATTGTACCTAAAATCTCTAAGCAAACAGCCGGAGGCAGGGCCTTCTCTCATAGAGCTCTAATACTTTGGAATGATTTGCCAACAAATGAAGAAATGCAGACTCAGTGCACACCTTCAAGTGTCTACTAAAGACTCATCTCTTCAGCCTGGTCTAGGATTAAGTGTAGTCTGTCAATGGCATCAATGCCTTCTTTGGACTGCCTACAAAACTGGCCACATGAGGCTTGGCATTGTTCTGCACCAGGAGGAACCCAGGGCCCACTGCCCTAGCATAAGGTGGGACGATGAGTCTGAGGATTTCATCCCGGTACATAGAGCAGTCAGGGTACCACTGGCTAGCACGTGGAGGTCTGTGCAACTCTCCAAAGATGTGGCACCCCAATTCACCACTGACCCACTCCGAAACTGGTCATTCTGGGTGATGTTGTAGGCAGCTTAACATTGACCACAGCTTAACTTTCACCTCTTGTCTAGTGCTCAGTGTGAACCTGCTCTCATTTGTGAAAAGAACAGGGCACCAATGTTTGACCTGTCAGTTCTGGTGTTCTTTGGCGAATGCCAGTTGAGAGGCACAGATCTGGGCTGTGTGCACAGGTCCTTCTTGTTAGGGAGGGAGCCGCGAGTGGGCCCAAGCACACGACACCAGACACGATTGGGTATACTCAAAGGTATTTTAATGGTGACAGGAGTGGAAGGACTGAGGTAGGGCCGGAGGGGGATGGGTGGACAGGCAGGCAGGGTAAGGCAGACAGGGCAGCGAGTAGGCAGAGCAGGTGGGCTGGCAGGCAGAAGCATGTGTTGGAGGACTGGGTAAGGTGGATCTTGGACCAGAGGGATAAAACAAGGTTAGCAGGAATTAACAATTGAAATGTCTACTCAATTCAGGTTTGTACTGGCCGTGAACATTACTACCAAGTAGTGCATAACAACGATCTAGCACCAGGCCGACATAAACCAGGGTACTTGAAGGCAGGCTGATGAGGGAATGAATTACAGGTGTGGAGACTTGAGGGGTAGTGGAGAAAAGCAGGGCTGGATTGCAGGAGTCCAGATCCGGCATCTAAACATACATGGACAGACTGGGAAGAGGAAGAGCCTGGCCCGGACTAGGAGGAGGCGGATGTGGAGGGCAAGACTAGATGATGTTGGGCCCTCATACCAGCCTCATGGAGTCTGTTTCTGACAGTTTGGTCCGTTCCTCACACAAAGGAGCAGATACCGGTCCCGCTGCTGGGTGATGCCCTTCTACGGCCCTGTTATGGAAATTCTTGAACTAATGTACATTTGAGAGGTTTGCTTATCTATTACCTGGTATGTACCTCTGGTCTTTGGTCTTGACACACATCTGTATAAGATCAGAGGATCATTAGGTACTCTGAATAAGGGTATCTGTCCTTTGTTCCTTAGGAATGTAGGAGGGGGGATCTGATATTTGCATCATTGACTAGTACCGGCAGATTATGCCCATCTGTATAACTCATCGGGGCATCTGTTGTCTGTCCAGTTGAGTGAAAGATCTCTTCAGGGTTAGATGTTACCCATGTGGGAGAGGACAGCCTGTCCCTTGGGTGAAACCTAGGTAATAATAGAACAAAGGGAATGTGTTTCATTGACATAGGACAGCTGGGTAGCATCATACCACACCCCTTTTAACTGTAATAAATACTGACTGTTCATGTATTTTCTTCCGAGGCTCCTTGAATAATTATTCTGTAAGCTTTTGACATGTCTCTCTATTTGCAAATAAACTGTTAATTGCGCCAAGAACATTTTGTCTCTGTACTTACTCCTTTAAGAGTGTCTATTGATGGAATACCTATCACACTGTCCAGCTCTCCTTGTTTAACGGCCCATCTCCTGGTATCTCCTCTGAGCTCTTGAGTTTGTACTGGGAGACACAGCAAACCTTCTTGCGAGAACACATATGGATGAGCAATCTCAGAGGAGTTTGACTGCCTGTTCAAACTGAATGGGCTGCAGGTACTGCCTAATGCTACCAGTAGTGACAAGGTCACTAGCAAAACATAAAGCTAGAAGAATCAGTCAGGAAAGATAAGGAGAGAGCAGTTGTCTGTGGTCACCACCTATAAAAACCATTCCCTTTTTCTGGGTTGTCAGTTGTAGAAATGTATTGAACTGATGTATTTTTTTTGATTCTACAAAAAAGTGTTGAGAAATGCTACAGGAGATCTGGTCCTCGTTTGTTTGTGACACACGTCTGAATGATATCAGTAGACATTGGATCCTCTAACCCTTTGCTAATCTGCATAAATTGTCTTGAAAGGTTAATTTACAATTTTCACCCAGCCGCTTGGGGGAAGTCGGGGCAAAGTGCCCATTTGGGTAAACACACTGATAGACAGGATAGAGGGAGACAACCAAGATCAGGAAGGGATAAAGGAACATAATTGTCTTAACAGGATGAATATGGAGATTCTTAACCCAACCCAGTCTTGTGTAAGTAGGGAATGTATTTCTGACTGACCCCAGAGCTGCCTCACGGATTATTCTGTAAGCTTTGATTCCTTTCTCCTTGCAAGAAATAAACTGCTAATTGCACCAAGAGAATTTTGTCTGTGTACCTATTTCCTAAACAAAAAATTGCTATCACTTCTTGCTGTTGCCTCTCCAGTGCATCTGTTGTCACTTTAATTTGCACCAAAACAGGTGCCATTTATTGAAAATCATTTATGCTTCCTAACTGGACAGATCAATATCCCTGAGTTTTTTTTGACTTGGTGACTTTATCTGACTTGGTGTTATACTGTGATGTTTGTGTTCCCTTCATTTTTTTGAGCAGTGTATAAAGATACACCAACATCCATGAACCACTCATAATTTGACAGTCATCCTCTAACCTCATCCCCACACAATGCTTGATATGCATGCGTAATATTAGACAAGAGAAACAGCTGCTTAACAAGAGAACATCAATTCCCCCAAAGCAATAAGCACAGGTCGACCATGCAGGCTTTGCTGTTGTGTAGCTTCCAATTGACAAAGAAAAAGAGTCAAACTTAATTCAACCAAGCACCTAATGCCTTGGATTGGCACACATTATATGTAATTCCATAACAACATTGGAGCTGATCGCACAGCTGTGATGGGCATGAGAAACTTAAAAGGTAGAAAGTTTTGACAAACTACTTAAACTAAATAATGAATACACTGGCTTACAATTGCAGTGTCACGAGTGTAGGTGGAGAAGGAGCCAGTAACTGGAGTAGTTTGTTTTATTACTCAAGTTCAAAGGCTGCATTATAAACAAACTGAGCATGGCGTTATACACTGCGTGCACAATTAATAGACAAGTGAGTATTTTGATCGTATCATTATTTCTACGCACATTTACCAACTTCAAACCATTTAAACTTGAATTCTCATTGGATTGAATCATTTTCAGTTAAAATATATTGGTGTAATGAGGGAAGGTGTTGCAACAGTGAATAACACGCAATATCAAGGTGTGCCAAATTATTAGGCAGATTCATGACCTCAGGTAAAATGGGCCAAAAAAGTAATTTTACAAAAATTGTAAAAGGAAAAAGTAATTCACAGCATTCAAGAAGGCCATTACCTTCATGCAGAACAATTCTCCATCATGTGCATCCAAGTACTCCACTGCTTGGCCAGCCAGCAAAGGCCACAAAGATGCCAGAATAATGACCTGGTCCCCTTCTTCTCCTGACTTAAATCCTATTCAGAATTTGTGGGCCCCACTCAAACATGAGATTTACAGTCAGGCAAGACAATACACCCCTTTCAACAGCATTTGGGAGATTGTGGTTGCTGTTTCAGCAAAAGTTGATTGTGAACAGTTAAAGAAACTGACAGACAGCATGGATGGAAGGCTCATGGCAGTTATTGAAAGAAGGGTGGTTATATTGGTTACTGAATATTTTTGAAAGGACAACTATTTTAATTGTCATTTTGTTACTTATTTGTTAGACTTGCTTTTAAAATTGAGAATAAACATGTGAGTTAAGTAGTTGCCTAATAATTCTGCACACCAATTGTTCCCCTGAGAAAGATGAAAACTCACTTTTACTTTGTTAAACATTCAGGTTTGAGATTCAATTATATTTTGGATTGACTGAGAGCATTGTGTTTGTTCAACAATAAAATACATCTTGAGGTAAACGATTTGCCTAATATTTGTGCGCACACTATAATTTATTTTGTTACCAAATAATCTAATTTTCATAACCGGAAAACCAAATCACGTTGTATAGTTTACGCCTCCCTCCCCACCTTAGCCCCTCCTTAATACCTTGGTACCAAATGTAAAAACAGGAAAGTCTAGAGCCAACCGGTGAAGCCCTGGTTCCGGGGTATAGCACCAGTGGAAATGCGGCATCAGTGAGTAACATTCCTGACAGGAGAGGTCACGTGAAAGGAATGCACCCATGTGGCATTCACAGAACATTGGAAAGTTGGCCATAAGGCCACACACACAAGCGCTGTGCGCACACACACACATTGCATCCACACACACACGCTCATAGTTGAGCCCCACATTGCCACATACAAATGTGATACTTTTTAGCAATACATTTTACAATATATTCTTTTAATTGCTTTTAACATTACATGTATGATTATTACTACATACAGTACATATAGTACTTTTAGAAATCAGCCGTTTCGTACAGTGGTAATAATAATTATTTGCGTACCCGGTTGTCAAGGGAGAGAGTAATTCAGTTGTTTATTGCAGAATTTGATAGTCTATTAGCGTTTGATGTTACAGGCTCAATCTCTTCTATTCTCACTGTAATGTTGGTTACAAGTTGTTATGTACATTTAAGGGCGTGTTTACCTAGCAAATCCAAGACAGTAACCCTCATGCCAAATGGTTATGTGGTCCTGTAGTTATCAGAGCGCAACCTACAGAGAGAATCTAAACAGAGAGGTTTCTGTTATTCTCATTATCTAGGCACATTCACTACCAATAAAATGTACATTCATATTGTAGTTGTTAATGCTTACATCCCACAGTACATACAGTATATACAATATTGTTTCTACAAAAAGTAAGTCAGAGAATGGAAAGCAGCCTTAAGGTCACAAAATTCACATCAATTCAAGGATGAATCTGTCTCTACAAGTTTACAGATATTATTTCCGACGCAGCACAGTTATCAAGCTTAGGTAATTTCTCTTTTTTATTTATCTCTGGTGGCCCCTCCTTTCCCCTCCCTCCTGCCATCCTGCCCCAGGCTGAATTACTTTCAGTTCCTGCTTGGGAGGTTCCCTGGGCTGATTCAATGAAGTAGATGTTTAATTGGCTCCCAACGATTCAAACTGAGGGAGAATTAATAACTGCTACAATTGGTTGACACACTGGTTGTAACCTTGGAAACCAACCAAAAAGAAATGGTGGAGCTTTCATTTCTAAATTGCAATATAGACAGTCAAGAACATAGACACACATGCGCACACAGACACAATCCTTTGTTTATAAACAGTCTGTAAGTATACATTTGTTGTTTATTGTCACACCTGAGTATGGAATGTAAAGTGCAAGAAGAGTTAACTGTTAACTGTAGGTACAGAAGAATTACTAACAATAATTACTACTACCCCTCCTCTTGGGTGTCTAGTTCATCATGTTTGTCATCATCTACATGTCCCCCTTACAATAACACATAAGTGAACGCTTCAGAAACACAACACCAGATGGTTTCCACAAAAGCAGTATCAACAACAGGCTTGAAATCACCAGGAACATGTAATATGCTTTTTGAAAAAGAAAACTATTATAAAAGGCTTGATGACTATATTATTAAAGTGTGCCAATTAAGGACTACAACAAATATGCAAAATATCTGGTGGACCCTAATTTGATGAAAGATTCATAACAATTAATCTTTTTAATTGTCCTTTAATATAGTGTTGAAAGTGGTGGCTAATGGAAACACATTTTATTTAATGCAGTAAAAGGCATATGACAACTAAGTGAATACGGAGTGCTTCTAATACCAATGGTATTTCTTTTCAGAAACCACAGAAAACCACAAATCAGTACTACATAATTCATGGCCCAAGAAAGATCTGTAATTTAGTTACATCGTTTTTTTCCCAGTTGTTAGGGTAGAGCTATTTGGGGTTGGTTTAAATAGGGCATATAAAATGTACACACTAGTTGAGTCCCAAATGACAGCCAATTATATAAATAGTGCAGTACCTTAGGCTAGAACTTCATTATGGATTCTTGTCAAAAGTAGGGTACTATATTGTACAGGGAATAGCATGCCATTTTGGACAAAGACACCCTGTTTATTCTCTGTGATAAAATATAGGCTGTGTAATTGGTCCTCATTTACTTGTGGGCCAAGATAAGACTAGTTTTATTTGTGTGTAAATCTTAGAGCTCTCATTTGGCTTTGAATAAGCCATGCCTCTCAGCTATAGTAATGTCTGTGTGAGTGTGTTTTTGTCAGAGGGGTATAACTGGTCATCCGTTCAAGCTTCCCACCCTCTGCCTCGGGACTCTTGGTAATTGTGAGATGATCTGGTCACGCACCCACCCACACACACTCATACATTCCCACTGCCAAAGGAAGTGAATGCAAATAATATTTGTAACAAGCCCTGGATCAGAATAAGTTCCTACCTCATACACAGGAAACAAGAACGGTGGGATAGTAGGGGAGCATTATTCCAGTTACAGGGAATATGATATATCAGTTGTGATGGTTCACTAGTGTGCCGGACTAATCACGCTGCCCAAGATGTTCACCCAGTGCAGGACAGCATAAAATGAGACTCCCAGATGGTAAGTACCATTTAAAATGAAATCATGTATTTTTCTTCATTTTTCTTAATAGGTTGACATATGGAGACAGGACAGAGACCCACAGCCTTTACAAGACATCGCGCACAGAGCAACAAAACATAAAAAGAAATCTGCTCAAAACATAAATCAAAACCAACACCCAAAAGGGGGGTCAGACAGTGTACCAATCCATGGTGGGTCGAAAACTCCATGCCCCTCTGCTCTTCGTGTCCCTCTGCTTTCCGTGTCTTCCTTGCGTCCTCCTAATCGGGACCTTTTTGTAGGGAAACATAATCAAGGCAAATCCGATACACCTGTTCACTCCCTCGCGTTATCTACTCATCCATCCCTGGTATCCTTTGGCCAACCTCCCAGGAGGGGGTGTCCAAGGCCCGCACATTCCACTCCTAGGCAATAGCTTTTATTGTGCCAATACAATCACAGACAAAAGTTTCTTGCATGTAAAAAAAGTAAGTATTTCTAAATAAGTATGTGAGCTAACAAACATGCAGAGCAACTTTTGTCTGTGACATGCAGACCAATGCAAGTGTCTCTGATTTTACTATTCAAAGGTGTGTATTTGAGTAACATTACAATTTTTGTTTCATTCTTTAAACTGACAACATTACTCGCAAATCTGAAATAAAAATATTGTCATTTAGAGTATTTATTTGTAGAAAATAACAACTAGTCAAAATTGTTTTCAGACCTCAAATAATGCAAAGGAAACTTTATATTCATTTTTCTAAAACATGATTGTAATGTTTTAACTTAGTGTTCAGAAAACAATATTTGTTGGAATTATCCAGATTTTTTATCACCGCTTTCATGTGTCTTGGCATTCTCTCCATCAGTCTGTCACATTACTGTTGGGTGACTTTATGCCACTCCTGGCACACACATTCTAGTGGATTGGCTTTGTCTGAAGGCTTGTGACCATCAATCTTCCTCTTGATCAAATTCCAGTAGTTTTCAATGGGGTTCAGGTCTGGAGATAGGGCTGTTATACAGGGTCTGAATCTGGTGGTGCACCATTCACAACTTAATGGCTGTGTGGCATTGTCTTGCTGGAAAAACTATTCTCAGAGTTGGGAAACATTGTCAGAGCAGAATGAAGCAGGTGCTCTTCCAGGATAACCCTGTCCTTGGCTTGATTCATGAGTCCTTCACAAAGACAAATCTGCCTTGCTGAAGCATCTGAAAATCAACACAGATCCTTTCCATGTGTCCGTCTAACCATTAGACGACCAGGTGTTGGGCAAACTGAAAGTGTGACTTGTCAGAGATTACCTTATTCCATTCCTCTACGGTCCATAAGGAGCCTGTTTCAAACCATCCTCGCCGTGCAATTTACCCCAGCTGCTGTTCGCCATTCTTTTTGTAGGTCACTTGATGTCATCCTAAGGTTGTTGAGGGACATACGAATGTGTTGACACTCATCTTGGTCAGTGGACAGTCGTTTTCGCCCTCTGCCAGTCTGTAGCTTTGTAGTCCCAATGTCTGTTGCTTGACCTTGTTCTTATGAACCACCGTCTTTGACATTTTCAAGATGGAAACAACCTGATGCTCACTGCATCCCTATGCGAGTAAAGCCAGGATTTAACCCTTCTATTCCTCACTCAAAGCTTTACAACTCTTGTAGTTATTTTTTCAATCAAATTACCTTTGAGATACTACTTGCACTGTTTTTGCCATCCAGCTGGTCTTATTGCAAGAGGATAGTGATGAACACAGCAGTAGTTTTATACTTTTCCTTGTTAAATTAGATTTGGTTCAGGTAATCACATAATCAGTGATTTAATATACAGTAAATAAGGAGTGGTCTCTATTTTTTCCAGAGCTGTATGTTAGTAATCAAGGCAGACATAGTAGCAAACATTTCAAACCCCTGAACATTTACTGCTTTTGCATAGCAAGAATGAAAATGCTTTAAAGTGGCTCTGAACTGATTACATCAGTATAAAAATGGGTAGATTTGATAGATGTGTATAGCCCAACTTATATGCAATTTACCATTATTTTTACTTCATTAAAAGTTAAGTTATGACAAAGCTTGGGAAAGAAAAAACATGTTAAAAAGGTTTAATTGCATAGTTGACATTTGTAATTAGAAAGGATGGAAGGTAGGTGCTAATAAGTAGTAGCATGTATATCTGAACCTTGAACCAGGTGTATATCCTTGACTGACACAGATGTCAATAACTTAATTTCAACAAATTTGCATATTTTAGAACGTGTCTTTGTTGTAAATCATGAACATACATTTTCCTCCTCTGTCCTTACTTCAATTCTGTTGGACCAGATCCCTTTGAGAAAGAAAGTTGATTGCATTTTGCACATTCAGCCATACACACTTTAAATAAACTATATGAATAGACACATTTAAATACTCTTTACCTCTGTTTTACTAAATGATGTACTGTAAAACATAGGCCTGTCTGTCAAATTGTACCAAATACATTTGACTAGAGCACCACTAATTTTGAAAGAAGCCAATTGTTCTCTGGTCAAATGTTGCATAGCATATAAAAAAGGATAGTGGTGCCATTTGAGACACAGCCATGGTGTGATGAGTAGCATTATGGGAGATGAGACATTCTAGTGGTGCTTGTTAGTATTCTGAGGTGACCTCAGGCAGGGGATGTCAGATGCTCTCAGAATTTACAGCTGAATTTGAAAACCAAAGATAAGGTGAGAGAAGAAATTTGCTGTGGGGCATCTTATAATGAAAATACCATTCCACATTAATAGTGGTTAGTTGCCACAAGCAATATGTTAATATTTTACCAAAACAAAACCAACAAATAAGAAAATGTAGGGTATTCTATTACTGAATTGGCAGTATTACTAATGCTGCACAAAGTTTAGTTCTTGATTAGAATTGGTAAATTCTTGATCCCAAGGGACATGGTATATTTAAATTGCACATTTCTGAGATCCAGAGCAAACAAAATCACATGGCCTACCTGTGTGGTGTTGAGGTGGCTCCACCAAATGCAAATCAGCATCATTTGGCAGACGAAGAATAATAAAGATCACGTTTGCATATACTGTACATATCCTGGTGAAAGTGTTTATGAGTGTTTTGTACATGTAAGGTTGACCTAACGGAAATAAATAAGTTGTATAGATATTAATGTATTTTGCGTAATGGGTCTTGCCTCAAGCTGACTGCAATACCTTCTCACCTCCTGGATGTTTTTCAATTAGATATAAAAAAAATTGTGACTGTCACGTCCTGGCTATGCCCCTAGCCATCTCTGCGCTGGGGCCATAGTCAGGACCGGAAAGAATGTGGTGCCTCTAGGCACCTCTATTCCATTTTAGTCTCCCCAATTGGAAGCAGGTGTAGACGTTGCCTCCAATTGGGGAACCTATTTATGTTTGACCAGTCCCGGTGTGGATCATTTTGGTTTTGTGCTTGTTGCTCAACGTCATTGGTTGCCGCTATTGTTTTGTTTCTTTTCATGAAACAATGGATTATTAACACCCTTTCGTCTCTGCGCCTGTGTCCTACTACCACCACCACCACAACCGTGACTGCATGGGGATGGTCCATTTAATTTGGTTAGGCAGGCAAAGAGGGCTGCTGGAAGTAATTACAAAGATTATTTACTCTCACTAATTGTGGTTCCATATTTACACTAGAACTAAAGGTTAATGTCTTCATGAAATACTGTATATTGCCTTTCAACCCTGTATAGAGCACACTGATAAAATGCGGAGGATGTTTGTTGGGAGGGTCATTATGGCCTGTGCCACAAATATCACTGTGTCCCCTATATAGTGCCCACACGTCCATGGTCAAAGTAGTGCACTACATAGCAGATTATAACAGGTTGCGATGTGGGACACAGACATTAAAAATAACCAAAATTAAGTCTAATTTAATTTGTTGCATGCTTAGTTAATAAAATATATTAACACTGAAAGGCTTACATACTTTTCCAGAGAATGTATGATGTAATTGAAAAGTATGTACATATACAGTGGATATAAAAGGTCTACACAAGAAGTCTATTGTAAGGTCTTTCTTTTTCATATTTCCCCCTTGAAAATGTCAGTTTGTTTTTCAATTGAATTATTCACATTATAGGTCACATTAAACGTGGAAAAATTTGTGACATGATTTATCTTGGTCTCATTCTTTTACATCACAAAAACTTATCAAAGGATATGTGATAAACTGTCAATAGCAGCAGCAAAATGTAAGGTGTGTGTGTGGTATTTGTTAGGTCTAACTATACTCATGAGGACCAAATGTCCCCATGAGTATAGGTAAACCACAAGAAATTGGACTCATGGGGACCTTTTGCCGGTCCCAATGAGGCAAAAGTCAATTTCTGGTTAAGGGTTTAGGTTTAGGGTAAAACTTACAATTAATTTTAGTGTTAGAAGTGGGGTATCTTCAAGGTCCAGGCATTGTTGGTTAAGTTTAGGGTTAAGGTTAGGCAATATACCTAGGTAAAGTTTAGGTATAGATGTTACTTTATTGAGGTTAAGGTTAGGGCTAGAGCAAGATTAGGGTTAGGTTAAGATTAGGGTAAGGGTTAAGGTTAGGTTTGAGATAAGGGCAAGGGAGCATGCAATTTCTATTTTCTGGGTTAGGGTTAGCTGTTCAAATGTGTGTGCGTGAATGCGTGCGTGCGAGCGAGCGAGCGAACGAGAGAGTGTGCATGCAGATTATAAGTATGTGCAAGTGGGTGTTTGGATAAAATCTGGTGAGTTCATATAGGGATTGTGCAAAAAGTGATCCAGTGCATAGCTGGGTATCCATTTGAAAAAAATTGCTTGTTTCACAGCATGTGCAATGTGGCACTGGTACCGCATGCCATGTGGTAGTTTAGAGTCTAGTCTGTGGCTTGGGTGGCTGGGGTCTTTCATCATTTGTAGAGCTTTCTTCTTATACCTCCCGGCATAGAAGTCATGGATGGCAGTGATCTTGGCCTTTGTGATGTACTTTGCGGTTGTTACCAAACTCCAAAGAATATTCCTATCAAGTGGCGGTCCAGCTAACATACCAAGTGATGATGCAGCCTGTTAAGATTCAGTCATTGGTGCAGCGCTAGAACGCAGCTGATGCATTTGTAGAATTAATGTTTCTACCAGATGAGTATCTGGTAAAAGGTTTTATATTCATATGTGTATATGTATATATATATATATATATGTATATATATATATATATATATATATATATATATATATATATATATACACATATACAAAAAAAAAAATCCAGAGAATCACATTGTAGGATTTTTTTTTAATTTATTGGTAAATCCCTCGGTAAAATAAGTATTTGGTCACCTACAAACAAGCAAGATTTCTGGCTCTCACAGACCTCTAACTTCTTCTTTAAGAGGCTCCTCTGTCCTCCCCTCATTACCTGTATTAATGGCACCTG
Source organism: Esox niger (assembly GCA_016801105.1). NCBI lineage: Eukaryota > Metazoa > Chordata > Actinopteri > Esociformes > Esocidae > Esox > Esox niger. Next base: position 27,865 of record JACXGJ010001924.1, read on the forward strand.
TTTGAACTTGTTATCAGTATAAAAGACAGCTGTCCACAACTTCAAACAGTCACACTCCAAACTCCACTTTTGCCAAGACCAAAGAGCTGTCAAAAGACACAAGAAACAAAATTGTAGACCTGCACCAGGCTGGGAAGACTGAATCTGCAGTAGGTAAGCAGCTTGATGTGATGAAATCAACTGTGGGAGCAATTATAAGAAAATGGAAGACATACAAGACCACTGATAATCTCCCTCGATGCGGGGCTCCACGTGAGATCTCACCCCGTGGGGTCAAAATGATCACAAGAACGGTGAGCAAAAATCCCAGAACCACACGGGGGGACCTAGTGAATGACCTGCAGAGCGCTGGGACCAAAGTAAAAAAGGCTACCCTCAGTAACACACAAGACAGTACATGTCCAGGCCAGTCTAAGGTTGGCTAGAGAGCATTTGGATGATCCAGAAGAGGATTGGGAGAATGTCATATGGTCAGATGAAACCAAAATCGAACTTTCTGGTAAAAGCTCCACTCGTTGTGTTTGGAGGAGAAAGAATGCTGAGTTGCATCCAAAGAACACCATACCTACTGTGAAGCATGGGGGTGGAAACATCATGCTTTGGGGCTGTTTCTCTGCAAAGGGACCAGGACGACTGATTTGTGTAAAGGAAAGAATGAATGGGGCCATGTATCGTGGGATTTTGAGTGAAAACCTCCTTCCATCAGCAAGGGCATGGAAGATGAAACATGGCTGGGTCTTTCAGCATGACAATGATCCCAAACACACCGCCTGGGCAACAAAGGAGTAGCTTCGTAAGAAGCATTTCAAGGTCCTGGAGTAGCCTAGCCAGTCACCTGATCTCAACCCCATAGAAAATCTTAGGAAGGAGTTGAAAGTCTGTGTTGCCCAGCGACAACCCCAAAACATCATTGCTCTAGAGGAGATCTGCATGGAGGAATGGGCCAAAATACCAGCAACAGTGTGAAAACCTTGTGAAGACTTACAGAAAATGTTTGACCTCTGTCATTGCCAACAAAGGGTATATAACAAAGTATTGATATGAACTTTTGTTATTGACCAAATACTTATTTTCCACCATAATTTACCAATAAATTCTTTAAAAATCCTACAATGTGATTTTCTGGATTTTTTTCCCTCATTTTGTCTCTCATAGTTCAAGTGTGCCTATGATGAAAATTACAGGCATCTCATCTTTTTAAGTGGGAGAAAATGCACAGTTGGCGGCTATACACAGACACACACGTATTTATTTATATAATTAGACTTTCAAGACTGTTTTAGGCAGGTGATGTTTATTTTTGCCATCAGGTTGGTGTTGCCTAAGGACCACTTTTTATCGCTCAGTAACACCTCAGCAACATTTTCAGAGTGAGTACATCACAAAGCAAGGTTTAAGGTGAATTGAAAGGTAGATTTGAAGTGGCATTACCTGATTAATTCTGCTCTTTAAATTACCCTTGTCTCTGTGTTCAGGGGAAAGCTGCTCTAATAAGTCTTTCCAATAGTGATTTAAAATTACAAAACTGCTAACCTGTAGGTTAATAAAAATGCTAATTTAAACAGTATCCAATTGAACTGACTCTGAAGACGTACTTAAAACATGTTTGCATTCTGCTGGAAAATGTACATGCTCAATGGGCAATGGAAATAGAATTTCGAGCTGTCAAGATAATAAATTTGACTATTTCATCACTGTAATCTCCTGACAATCTCTCTTTGTACTTGTCTGCCGTGGTTATCTTCAAATGTAATGAATCACCTAAATGTTTTAAATGATTCACATGGTTTAGAATAGTTAAGTGTCAGTGAGAGAAGGCCCTAGGGCTTCAGGAGTTTTTTTCAGATGTAAGATATTTTAATGGCGTTTTATCTAATGACGAGTTTCAATAGGACCTCACACCTTACAAACCATGACCTAACAACAACTGTGTAGTCTTCTTAAATTACTAATAAGCTTTTCCACTATAAACTCAATAGTAAGTCATTATACGACAACATCAGATTCTGAATGACAAAGTAGGGAGTAAGTTTAGCCAAGGGGTGGCATAGTAGCCAATGTGTGGCGTCTGTAAAACAATGGTTGCTGATTCTAATCCCTGAACCGACAGTGTAAAACCCTGTCAACTCAATGTAAAACCCTGTGCAGAACCATGAAGTCAAATTGCACACTGGAATTGCTGTCAATAATAATCTGAAATTTCCAAATAAATAATAAGAAACACAAAATCAGCTAATACTTCTGGTGATATTTACACACCTATTTGTAGTCCTTGAGAGACTATCACTGTTTACAAGCAGAATCTATCTACAAGAAAATACTCCATAAAAGAAACAATTCATACCTCAGAGATAATGGTATACTATGTGATGGGAAAGATCAGGGTTGACACTCTTTAACTCAAGATCGTATGATATCTCCCTTCTAGGTGCAACATTAACTGACATTCTAAAAGGACAGCGCATATACCGTATGTGTACAATTAAAGGATTACTGATTGTCCATGCCCAACATTTCATTGTGTATATATCAAAAGGTGGGCACGCTTTTCCCTCACACAACAGGGCTTCTGCATTGTACTGTGGTGGGGAAGAAAATGGACAAGGTCTAATGTCTTTGGTGAGACAAAGCAGAGCTAGTGCCTCACTCCTGTATTACCACCACAGAAAATGTAAGAGTAGGTACTAATTTGGAAAGTCTCCCTTGAAGTTAGTTGCATTTTTAAACTTGATGTTGATGTCCTAAAACAGTATATGTTTACAGATGTGTGGAATTAAATGTGTTGCTCATCTAATTCCAGCCCCAAGGCGGTGGACTGCGACAAGGCATGCCTCGTTATACTGTGGTATACTGCAGCACATTGCAGTGCCATGTGGCATGGAAAAAAACATTAAACAAAAAATAAGAATGTGGGAACATCGACACCTGTCCGAAACAATGTAGTGTTTACTGCTTTTTATTCAAACCTGTATCTGTTTTTATATGGCCAAAACAAAACATTCAAAATCAATGGAATACTGTCTACTATAATCCTATTGATGGATTGCAATGTTCCTGTGTTTGATTACATAAACTACAAACTGTCACACAACCTCTGACATTACTAAATTGTAATTTTTGTGTCCGATTTTTTTTAAAGGATATAATTTTGGGGGGAAACGATTATATCCTTGACTGTTTCATAACTCCTTGATATTAGGTTGTTGTACCTGTATTGCGCCTAGTAATCAAAAAAGATATTTACCTATCAGGAATTTAAATCTGGTGGATTTTCATTTTATAGTTGTTTAGATCCTTATTAAACAAATTAAAATTCTATTGCCTGTGTTCTTTGAATTTATTTCAGATTATCATATTTCATGTTTTGTAAAATCTTTAATAAAAACCAAAAAAATACTTCATAAAATTCTTCAAAAAGCTCTGGCCATTCTAGTGTCACTCTGACAAAATCATACAAGTTTTGAAGCTTGATAATCTTTATTGTTCAATCAGGGTTAGGGTTCAACCACAAGGAGCATTATCTTTTATCTGTGGCAAAAAATCTAGCAGTTTTGTTCTAAATTTAATCAACTCCTAATAAATTGTAGTGTTGCTACTGTGGGGATTTTTTTTATCCTTTATTCCTACCTAATGCACCAAAAAAAAAAAAACATTCTGGACAGTAGAGCAGCATAACGGTCTGGACGACCCTTGTGATCAGTGTCATTTTCTGGAGTCAGAGGAAGAATTCAAATGTCAGAATGAACTTTCAAAGCAATGAGGACATTGTGGTTGCCTCTGCATGTTGGCGTTCTGGTCAGATGTGTGCCTGTGGAACTCCTTCCTCTCTTCCACCTCCCTCTGACTCTCCACCAGTACAGCCTGACACTTTATACCTCATCAGAGCATTATTTGTTGTCCTTTTCACTGCCCTCAGAGAATCTCTCTCTTGCATTTCTGCCTTCAAAGGCTTGTTTTCAGCCTCCACAGTTGAAATTATTTTCAGGTGCTCCTTGATAACTTCAGCAGCATAGTCCTTCACTAAACACCTTTCGATTACAGTTGCCTAGAACAGCGGTCGTAAAACATTTTTACTCAAAAACAACTGTTTCAAATAGTACAACCCCTGCACACGCATGCGCACGTGACACAAGGCCTAAAATTAGAATATTGTTGTCCCTGGTCCGCGGCTTTCTATGTGGCAGACTTTAACCAATACGCTATTTAAACAGCAGGAATGAAACTTTATCCTCAGCCATTATATTTTTGCAGAAATAACGTGGACCACAGAACATTTATTAATGGAACTAAAGAGTACTCTTCTACAAAGAATTCTGTAGATGGCTAGCTAATAGCTATAAAGTACCTATAATGAAAAAAATTACTCAAATCACTCCACACTTCTTTAGTAAACAGTAAATAAAAAAGTAACGTAATACAATTATTATTTTAAATATATGACATTCATGGTATTACAGAGTGGATATATTATATTGTGTGATGGCTGACGTACAGTGGCATAAATTCACCCTTCAGCAATGTGACAGTCTGATGGAGTGCACGCCAAATATTAATTTGTTTAATTTGCATTATTTGAGGTCTGAAAACAATGCATCTTTTTGAGTTTATTATGATTTTCTGCTAATAAATACTTTATTTAGAATTTGGGATTATTAGTTTCAGCAGTTTATAGAATTAAAAAAAATCATTTTACTCAAACACTGATTTTGCTGTGGTCTCTAAGCTGTATACAGTCTACCTATAATAAAAACATCAGTCCAGGTCTGATTTGTTTCTTTAGAAAACAATAACAGTATAAAAGTATCACGTAACACAATTATTCTCTAAAATTATATGAGAACCTTGGTATTACAGAGTGGATATATTGTTGTGCAATGACTGAAAAGTACTGAGTGGATAAATATTTCTGAGAGACAAAATTTGGAATGTCAGAGTGTGAAAACCAACATCATAATACTGAAAGACAGGGATGTTCCCAATACAGGACAGGGCCTGCTAATAGTCAGTGCACCTCTGAATAGTTTTTAGGGGTTGTGATCTATGTTACCCCAAGAAGCATACATGTATAAGTATTTTGAAAATCCAATAGAAATATTTGCAATATAAACACAAAGAGTTTTGTTTTAGGCCTACTATTGCTTAGTTACTGATGGTTATAGCAGCAAAGCTTTTATATATTCTGATAAAATCCTAATTCATTATTTGTTTTGACTGCAGCAAGACTTGAACACTGGTCCGCTGCATGGCTGTTTGTATCTCAAAATGCACTGACACCATATCTAAAAGCCAAATTATTCATTGCTAAACTGTTTGTTATTATGTTCATGTCATCACAATCACTTTAGATGGAGTTACTAGCTAGCTTATTTAAATGTAAATGAACTTGAAAATCTAGCAAAAATAGAACACTTAAAACAATAATCATGTAGAAATTAGGTCCAGCATCTCTCTTCTCATTTTCATCCGCGTATCCGGTATCGGGTCGTGGGACAGCAGCTCCAGCAGGGGACCCGAAATGTCCCTTTCCCGAGCCACATTTGCCAACTCTGAGGGGGGGGGATCCTGAGGCGCTCCCAGGCCATTGGCGAAATATAATCTCTCCACCTAGTCCTGGGCCTACTCCGAGGTCTCCCAGTTGGACGTGCCTGGAACACCTCTATATGGAGACGTCCTGTGGGCATCCTTACCAGATTCCCAAACCACCTCAACTGGCTCCTTTTGATGCAAAGGAGCAGCAACTCTACCCAGAGTTCTTCACAGATGACTGAGCTTCTCACCTTATCTCTAAGGGAGACGCCAACCACCCTTCTGAGCAAACTCATTTCAACCAATTGTACCCACGATCGAGTTCTTAAGGTCATGACCCAGCCTTCAGGTAAGGGTAGGAACAATAATTTACCAGTATATCGAGAGCATTGCCTTCTGGCTCGGTTCTCTTTTCATCACAACGGTGCAGTAAAGCAAACGCAATTCCGCCCCCGCTGCTCAGATTCTCCCGGTCAATCTCCTGCTCCATCGTCCCTTCATTCTTGAACAAGACCCCGAGATACTTGACCTCCTTTACTTGGGGTAATGCCTCATTCCCTACCTGGAGACAGCACTCCATTGGTTTCCAGCACTTTGTGCCTATTTTATTATAACTATTTTAACCGTGGCATTAATTTGGCAAGGCTGCAGATCCAATGCCATAACCTTTGATATAGCATTTGTTATTTCTTTGGCACAAGTTGAGTCTCTAGGTAGTTGGCACTAAATGTAGCTGGCATAGGTTCAGTGAGTGGTTTCTTTCAGCTTGAATCAAGTCTTTGTGACACTCACTCTCAATTAACCATTATCTAAAACTGTTCGAATATTACCTTCCAGACTCCTAATAAAAAACACTAGCTACTAACTAATGAGGCAAAATGAATTCCATGTACAGTATAGTGTGTTGCATTGGGGGTTAAATAGGGAGCAAGAAATATAGTTTTGCTGGATGTCACATTATCACAAATGCATCACATTATACTTGTAATTTTTACTCTTGAGTATTTCATACAATAAATTCACTGTGGTACTTTCAGAAAAAATATACTTTGTACTTTAAAGTTGGGGGATGGAAAATTCAGTGTGGTTGGTTGTATTACACAATCCCTCTCCAAAGCTAATGAGCACATATTAGCTTTGGAGATATACTTTACAGTGGTGAGAACAGGTATTTGATACACTGCTGAATTTTTACCATAGGTACACTTCAACTGTGAGAGACGGAATCTAAAAAAAATATCCAGAAAATGACATTGTATTATTTTTAAATAATTTATTTTAATTTTATTGCATGACATAAGTATTTGATTACCCTCCAACCAGTAAAAATTCCAGCTCTCACAGACCTGTTCGTTTTTCTTTAAGAAGCCCTCCTGTTCTCCACTCATTACCTGTATTAACTGCAACTGTTTGAACTTGTTACCTGTATAAAAGACACCTGTCCACACACTCAATTAAACAGATTCCAACCTCTCCACAATTGCCAAGACCAGAGAGCTGTGTAAGGACATCAGGGATAAAATTGTAGACGTGCACAAGGCTGGGATGTGCTACAGGACAATAGGTAAGCAGCAAGTCTGGGGCTCCATGCAAGATCTCTCCTTGTGGGGCATCAATGATCATGAGGAAGGTGAGGGATCAGCCCAGAACTACACGGCAGGACCTGGTCAATGACCTGAAGAGAGCTGGGACCACAGTCTCAAATAAAACCATTAGTAACACACTACACTGTCATTGTTTAAAATCCTCCAGCGCACGCATGGTCCCCCTGCTCAAGCCAGCGTATGTCCAGGCCCATCTGAAGTTTGCCAATATACATCTGGATGATCCAGAGGAGGAATGGGAGAATGTCATGTGGTCTGATGAGACAAAAATTGAGATTTTGGTCTAAACTCCACTCACCGTATTTGGAGGAAGAAGAAGGATGAGTACAACCAAAGAACATCATCTCAACCGTTAAGCATGAAGGTGGAAACATCATTCTTTGGGGATAGTTTTCTGCAAAGGAGAAAGGCAGACTGCACCGTATTGAGGGGAGGATGGATGGGGCCATGTATCGTGAGATCTTGGCCAACAACCTTCCCTCAGTAAGAGCATTGAAGATGGGTCGTGGCATTCCTCTACATGCTTTCTAAGTAGGAAAACCTGCAAAATCAGCAGTGTATCAAATCCTTGTTCTCCCCACTGTATATTAGATAATTTCCTCTACATTAACTCTAACCATTTCTCAGTGTGCTCCACTTCATAATATTCTCAATCTTATGTACTGTTTTATTGAAATAGTAATTTTGTTTGTTTATAATTCCCCCCAGTTCTTTCTTTGAAAATGCAGCCTACAATATAAAACCATAGACACACTGTATACCTTTATTTTGTATACAACATGAAAATCGTAAATCTTATTGTTACTGCCAAATATTTATAGAACGTTTTACTGCAGACTTTTATTTTAAATAAAAAATACGAAAACCGGATGTCTTACTTTTGCTAAGTTAAATAAATTATAGGCCTGCAAGTATAGAGCAGTATAGTTGGTTTAAACTGTTATGTGAGTGCAATTTGTTTAATGCCAAATCCTTTACATGACCACACACGATCAGTTGCATGGATATGGTGGAGGTGGTAACCGCTGGCCACAGTGACATGCGGTTACTTAATTACAGAAGAGCAAACTCCTTTGAAAGTTCACAATTCGATCTTACAGATTTTATAACTATAATCAAAATCGGTACACCACTAAAATACTAGTGTATTTTCTAAGCCCATATATTGTAGTTTAAATGGCAAAGTATTCATCCCCTTCTGAAAGTAAGCCCCTGACCAACTTTTGTACATTTAAATGTCAGCTACATTTATGTAATACCTTGCTGCATATGGTCCTAACCTGCTTACCTATCAAGTATGTACTGGTCCATAACAAGAAGAAACTTGTTAGACGTGCATTCGATTTCCACGCTTATCCTATTTGCCAATAATGATTAGTAACTTCAGCACGATGGATGAAAAGCCCACAAATTCTATCATGTATGGCTGCCTAATGCTATGGGCTATTAGTCAATTATCATTGGATGTAACCACCCCATATGCAGTGACAGTGGAATAAAGCGATTTAACAAGAGGCTTACAACTCTAATTACAGAAACATGAATATATTGTGAATGAAACACTCAAGTATGAACAGTACCATTATGCAGTATGACAGGACGCTGCAACACATAGACATTGCAGAGTCCAAATCAATGACATTACAGGTAACAAAGAAATAAGAACGTACTCACAACAACGTTGTTCCTTTGACGCTGTAAGCCAGGTGTACATTTCATATTTGATCGAATGAAAGTGCCACACAAATCCTTTCCCTGTCTGGGACAGGGCTGCTAGGTGGGGGTTAGCTCCTCACAATTGCCATGTTTTCTGCATTTTTTCTCTTCCTGTTAGAATAGGGCTCAGTACAAAATTGTAAATAGTAATGCATTACATCTAAAAATATAAACCTCATGAAAAGAAAGCTAAAATAAATCTTAGATATTCCTACATTACATCCTAGTTTTACCTCAGTTAAGTAGCTGGTTCTCCAATCACACCACCTGAAAAATGCACACGTAGGCAACAACACAAGCTAGAAGGCAGCTATATGCCAAACTCAAAATCTGATGATGGTTGAAGAATATGACTATCAACAACATCCTCCCCAGTAGCTTCAACAGTAAATGGTATTCACTTGAATTTCTATAGGCTTCAGGGGATATTTTCATCCGGAGACAGCACATGTGGACAATCTGATTGGATAAAAGCTTCTCATTTATTTGAACTGCACTGGAAAAAGCACAACCAAGGTGGAGAAAAGCAATGAAACTACTTTAGTTGTGACGGAAACACATTTTGTAAAATACATATACCATTAATGAATAAGTATATACAGTTATAAAAATTGAACTTTCTGATTATATCTGATTATATCAATAGGCTTGCAAAAAAGCCCTCTGGTCAGCGGCAATATCTTCTCGTATTGAATAATAATTTTATCAAGTAGTTAATGTTTTGTGAATATAGCAACATAAAATGTTATCTAGTGTGTCATTATTGACATTTCCGACATAGTTTAAAAATACAACCCCGTTCCCAATTATCGTCTACCTTAATGTTTTGTACAATTGCATTATATTTCGTTTCTCTTGGTGTTGCAAATGACAGACTAGAAACTTTTACCTACCTTGCCTTCTGATAAAGAAAAGACTGATCAACTTAACATTGCATGGTGTCTGGTGTCGCACATGTGGTATTTCATGGTTTGCAACTGGTCTGTTAAAGTTTGTTTATCGAACAAATTCAGATACAGGTGACAATATGAGTGACACAGAGACAGGAATGTAATCAAGATTTAAACGTCCGTTCAGATTGGTGAATCGTCTTGTTCAACCATCTTTATTCTTAGCGACATTTGGCCCAAGAATCTAGTGGAATGAAAACAAAAATGGCTGCGCACATAGACAGCAATTAGCCAAACAAACTCAACGTAACCTTCATAAAGGTGTTTTTCATTGATAGTGTTTGTCCATTACTAAATATGCATACATTTGAATTTATTATTTTCACCATCTTAAGTAAAATTATAAATAATAATGTAAATAAAGCCATTATTAACACAAAACATTGTCTGATAGTAAGCATATGTTTTATTGATTAGACAAGTTGCGTGATACTCAGAACGTTGCTCAATAATTATACTCTTCAACAGTAATACTGCCCTAAATAGTTTCCAAAAATTATTTTAACCAGTTGAAATCAAAATACTGCTCCAAATCAAATAAGCATATCAAAACGTTCTGGTGAAAAGGTTTAGGTCTGTTATTTCATGCTACAGAAGTAGCGTTTGAAGCATTTTCACAAATTCAGAATTGCTGAAAAGCCACTATACCCGACGTAATGGATCCCAATTGCAAATATGTTCCTTGGGAGGAGATAGACTTATATACATATTTTTATGATTATATTTTAAATATGGTGAGCGTGGTGAGCTTGCAAATGTGAGAAACCTCAATAGTGCCATCATGTGGTTAATTAAAAATCATTGCAGTCATTATTGTTTTAACAAATGCATCAAGTAGAATTATTATCCCTTTATACTTGAAATGTGTCAATATATGTGCAAAACCACGTCCCTGGACCTGTTCATCTGTCATGTTTTTTGAGATATTGGCCTGATTGATATTTCTTTTGAAAACCATCGTACATAGATGCCAAATGTGAAGTTATGTGAAAATTGGTCCTTAGGTGCCAGAGGAGATTCTTTGAAAGTGTTTTTCACAATTTCAAAATTGTTGCCAAATCATTAAATCAAAGTTAATGACTCCCAATGTCAATTATGTTCCTTTTGAGGAGATGGACTGCAGTGACAAAGCATATTAAGGATTTCAACGTTTGTTAAAATATTACTACAAAATTAAGTACTTCCTCAAATCTTCTTAGCAGATTTTCCCTGTCAAAATGATCTTGTGCTGGAAATGAATATAAAGAACACAGTGGAAATACTTTGAAAACATGATGATTACTGTGTGCTTAGTTGAACCTTAAAGACACAAAGTTGACTTGAGCATTTACTTCTGTCCCAGCAAGTGAAACACTTCTTGCACTGAGCTTAGCCTGGCTTGGGACATAAAATATATATTGATCAAGCTAGCTACAATAGTAATTGACTTACAGTACTGTAGCCTGCTAACACTAGTTGGCTTGCTCTACAGAGTTAATGTTACTCGATGATAACTGCCTAAGTGATTTTAGCTCATTTGTCAGATAGATAAGGTAGCTATCTGCTTTGTAAAATAAGTTAAATAAGCTTGTAGACATTATCATTAACAAAAAAAAAAATCATATTAGATGTGTTTAATTTGCTTGGGCTCATTTGCTTTGGAGATTGTGTAATAGATTCAGCCATACTAGATATGTTCACACTGCATCTTAGTTTAAGGCTAAGGGTCTCCCAAGCCCTGGACTAAGGACCTGTTATGCCCTGGGCTAAGCAAGTTTTCACACTTGTATATTTTGAAGTGGGAAACACCATGGATTTGTTGGCGGATTTCCTAGCAAAGCCTTTTCCGAGAAAAGCTGGAATTTGCAAGGAACCAACCCCCCCCCCCCACCAAGCAGCCCTGTTCCAGTCAGGCTTACAGAATCGAAGGTACATCATTGTTGCGAGTACATTCTTGTTTCTTTGGTAGATGTAATGTCATTGATTTTGGCTTTGCAATGTCTTTTTTGGTTACAGCATCCTGTCATATTGCATAATGGTACTGTACATGTTTGATGGTTTCATTCACCTTGTGTTCATGTTTCTGTTATTAGTGTTGTAAGCCTCTTGTTAAATCACTTTATTCTAACACATAGCATTAGGCAGCCAAACATGCTACAATTATTAGCTTTTCTTCCACAATGCTAAAGTTACTAATCTTTATTCGTCATTTAGGGCCAAGGGCCTCCTACGCCCTGGGCAAATCACTCTGCACAGTTTTGTCATTTCATTATACTTGCTAAATATTAGCGAAGTAGTTATTGCAGCTTGCTTTGGATGTAAATCCAGCAAATATGTCTAAACAATGAATGTCGACTGATGTTTTCCTCTTTGCGTAGTTTTAACAAAGCTGTTCAAGCAAATACCGACAGGGTGGGCCTCTTGATCAGTCGATGTTGTGAAGTCGTTAATAGATTTGTGGTAGCATAACGTTGATCATGTATCAGTGCTGGGACCAGTGTGTAAAGGCCTTATATTTTCTATACCCCCACTGTACAAGGGATACTTTTTGCAGAAAATCTCTTCAGTAGCACAGTGAAATTCCTAACAGAATCAAAAAAAATCTAAGGTTAGTGATAAATGCTATCAATGTTAGCTAGCTAGTAGCATTAGCTAATGGAAATATATTTAACTAACCACAGTTTGGGCAAACATTTGTCCATCTAAAATCATTTTGGTGACATGAACTTTAGGGCGGTTTAGCTAAAACCATTTGACCAGTTTTTCAGTTATACAATGACTTGCTAATGTAAGCAATTGATTGCATTTGCTTACATTAGAATGCAACATTGACGTTATTATTTTGTCAAAAATAATTGCTAAAAAAGCCTCTGTTTATGCTAGTGTTAGTTCATTTTAAATCATTCTGGTGATATGAACAATATAACCAATGCTTTAGCTGTTAAACATTTGCTTTTAGTATTGGATGTTGTGTGTTCAAGCCTCAGTAAATAATCCATTCTCAGTAGTTAAGTCATTTCTATTTTCATTTGTTTCCACAATTCCACTTCTAACTAAGGGCTGAACTTAGACATGACAGTTAACCCTCTGATAGCTAGGGTTTCCAAATCCGCCTGTCACTGCCTTGACATTTTGGCCTCTAAAATTGACATCCTTTATAGTAGAAGGAAGTGATTTATATTCTGGAAATGTGCTGGGATTCGGCTACATGAAGGGTTTATAGAAGATTTTGACACAAATGAGTAATCGTGAAATAATCAGAAAAATTACCCATATTTTGGTTGTATATTAAAATAAAACAGTAAAACATAATAGGTAGGTAGTTTTATATTACATTTGGATACTCCCAGGGGTTCAGAATAACTACAAGTTAAATGGTTTTGAATGTATATAATAAGAATATGAACATTACATTTTTTTTACTCTCATCCACATCCATTTTGTTCTCAAAAATGCCGATAATTGTTTAAAATGCCCATATGGTCACTGAACTTATTCTGTTATATTGTACTTCCAAGAGCCTCCACTAGATTGCAAAAAAATGTATGGGGTTTCTTTATTTACATTGGAATTCCCTACATGTGCCATATCAGGAAGTGGTGGAGATTAGAACAGTCTAACTCTGTATGGTTATATTTACAGGTGACACTACACAACACAGCATAGGCGCACATTTGAACACTGGCTACCGTACCGTTATATGAAGTTATTTTAAAACAGTTGCTTCTAGCAACTGAATGCGTCTTCAATGCAATCCAAGCGTATAAAAATTCTATTGAGCATGGTAAGTGCGACACGCCTCTCCCCAAGGTGTGCTCGCTCTTTCTTTTTTGGGGAGGGGGTGACATGGATAGACATTCCATTGGTTGTTTTACCAGTTTGTCATTGGTTTATGTATTGTAGACTTCTAAACAACAGTATAAGATCAAGTATAATTATTTAGGGATGCTGCTGAAATCCTGAAGGATTACTTTTGTTGTGGTTTTGTGATCATGATTGCAAGGCTGGTTGACAAAAATGTGATCAAACGAGACATTGTTATTTGCATTAGAATATAATTTTTCACATGGAAGAAGAATGAAGCTTCATTGTTCTACAGTTACAGAGCGGTGGGTAAAAATATATTTTTACCATTTTTGTCATAGACACGCCCAAGGGGTTGAATAAAAATGAAATCTGATTTGTAATTTAACTACACATGGGCACAAAGTCTTTCTGCCCGTGCCCTACCAAAGTCAACATATTTTTATAATAAGAATATTCAGGGAATTTTGATAATTAAAACCTAGAAAGTTATTTGTTTCATTGTTGCCAGCTGCAATAGTCTTTTTGATCATCAATATTAAACAATTCTAAGATAAATAGTTTGCTCAATTATTGATGTCAATACACATACTTCAGTAAACATATCTTTTTGACTGCATCATTATTTTACAAAAAGCTAAGTTTAAATTCCTTAATATGCTCTGCACCGAGGAAGACTAATAAACTTGCATTCAGTTATATTTACCATTTAATTAGGCTACATTTATTACATTCTGAAAAATTAACAACTACCTACTGTTCTGAGTGTCAGACTTATGAAGTATCCATATTTATCTGATGGAGAAAATGTTATTATAATACCATTTGAGGTAAATGTCCTGAAAATGATTGCAATGTTATATGCAAGCAAATTCATTTGAGCAAAACAGTGGTGGCATAATAGCCATTACATAATAACATTTGTTCTTTTTCACTCAGTGATATTACATTTGGTACACATGATCAGGGTTGTGATTTTATTTTATGTGTGAATGATGTTTCAAATTGGCCACATGGGGGCACTATAGGAAAGGAAAAAGCATAGATGTTGTTTTGCTTGCAACAATGGATATCATTTGAAATAAATGTGCATATCTGCCTAGTAGTAGTTTCACAGCTGAAACCTGCTACAGTAAATGCTGCTAACGGCTTCAATTTTACATTGCTTTTGATTTCTGTTTCCAGTAAGACCATTCAAGCCATTGATTTCCTAATGAGTGAAAATAATGAGCAATCCACACAGAAAATTAAGGATTTGCTTTCATCAAGCTAAAACATCAACGTTGCTGTTATCACAATCAGAAGACATTTGAAGGAGTTATGGTTAAGTTTGTTAAGACGTTTTTGTCATGGCTTTAATGTTATTGGGTACCAACTACTGATGTAATATATAAAAAAACGTTGGGTGCTGCAGGCCCAAGCATGGATTGAAAGTTATGAGAAATGCAATGATGCCTTCTTTACTGACAAAACCACAGTAGAAAGAAAATTGCTACAGAAAACCTGGTAGTAGATCACCCAAGCCCTCTCCCAAGCATCCACTGAAACTCCATGTGTGGGGTGCAATTTCTGATCAGAGACCAGGCCCATATGTGATTTTCAAATGTAAGTTTAATTAAGGCTACAGCTAATTAAATGCTAAATACTTTTTTTGCCCGCGTTTTTTGGATTACAATTTGTCTAAATTAATAATATTATTTTTTGTTATCTCCTAATTTAGGTATTACATCTCTAGAGTTTTTTGAAGAAGAAATCATCAAGTATGTGTTGGACCTGTCACATGGCTGGAGGTAGGACACAGGCGCAGAGACGTGGCGGTGGTAATATGCCACAGTCTTTATTTAAAGTAAAGATACCAAAATGAAAGCAGCTTATCGTGACTGGGTATTGAGCTAAACACCAACTACAAACCATAATGATCCACACAGAGTGTGGTCAAACATTCACATAAATGGGTTCCCCAATTGGAGGCAACGACCTGCACCTTGCCTCCAATTGGGGAGACCAAACTTAAATAGAGATGCCTAGAGGCACCTCTTTTTGTCCTGTCCTGACTATGGCCCCAGCTTAGTGCAGAGATGGCTAGGGGCATAGCCAGGATGTGACAGGACCTGTGAAGGTGCGAGGGTAGCGACTGCATAAAGTGAGGCAAAAGAATGGAAAACGAGACAACAGCAATATAATGTTTGGTCTTTTATAGATCTTTTATAGGTGGTAGTGAGTGACAAACAATAATCCGGAAAAAGCTAAACAGATATACACAGCTATATGATAATTGGGAACAGGTGCATCCTCCGGTTGAGCAGCTGCCACCATCTCCAGCTGGTGGTTAGTACACAGGCGAGGCGGAGCACCGGAGAGGAAGGGGGATAAAGGACCCTACATCAGAGTTGTTTTTCTGGGACAATCAAATTTCTATCGAATTTTATGAAGCCCTTTTTACATCAGAAGTTGTCACAAAGTGCTTTCACAAAACACCCGGCCTTAAACCCCAAGGAGCAAACAACAGTAGTGTTGATCTTCAGAGGCTAGGAAAAACTTCTCAAGAAGGCTGAAATTTAGGAAGAAACCTAGAGAGGAACCAGGCCCAGAGGGGTGACCAGTCCTCTTCTGGCTATACTGGTTGAACAGATTGTCCAAATTGTAATAGTTAATTGATGCATGTGGGCTGAGCCTAGAGTCTATTTAAACTAGTCCAGAGCGGAGGCATGACCAGATGGACAAGGACAGGGACAGACGTGGGGAAGAAGGGGGTCAGCAGAGTGGCAGCTGAAATCGTCAGGTATCGTCGTGATCTGCAACACAACTAGCACTTCGGACAGGGACCGCACCGAGTCAAGCCTGGTACTCCGCAGGTGTGGGTCAAGACCCCATGTCCTCCTAAGTTTAAAATAAGAGAAGACAGGGATTTTTTTTTTTAAATGCATTCCTTAAATCTATAAGGATTTATAGTGGTGGAAGCAAACTGACCCTACTCCCCCAGCACAATAATATAGCAGTAAAAGAACTTGGGGCTGAGACGGGGCTCCAGTGACACTGTGGCCCTATCCGGGGGAGGGGATAGTGCCACAACATTGCTTCTTTCAAGTTATAGGCATTTAGGCTCCCACACCAATATTATGTTGTCAACATAATATTGGGGTTGTATGTCTACACAGTAGTAGTAAGTGCAGACATTTGTGTACATTCTCCATACTGCACCGATGGGATTTAAACTACAACTGGAATTGTGTATTGGTCAACCAACTGAGTGACATGGGAGCTACTGTCTTGTCAAACTACCGAAAACTAGGCATATTATATCAAAAAGAATGGCAGTGAATGGTTGTTAGGTAACACAAGATAAACACATTACTGAGTATTTGCTGCCTGCCTTATTTATTTTAAAGATTGCTAGTAGCTGAATCATGTTTTAGTTAAGATCATGGACATCAGGAAGGACTGGGGAGGGAAAATATTGACTAGTCATCTCCTAGGAGATGCAAAATTAAATCCAGTAAGTAATTGTGTGCCTCTGGCAGAGTCAACTGGCACACACTGACTTTGGGAAGAGGTTTTCTGAGAAATGGCCATCTTTGACTGATTGGCAAAAATACATACGTAAGTATATTTAAGCAATAAGGCACAAGGGGGTGTATATATGGACTATATATCACGAATAAGAGCTGGTCTTAGCCACAATGCATTGTGGAGTGCCTGGACAGTGCATAGCCTTGGTATATTGACAATATGCCAGAAACCCCAAAGATAACTTATTGCGATTATGAACTGGTTATCATTTCAGTAACAAAAGCAATGATTGGGGCAAAATATCATAATCGTGGTAAAATGTCTCATATTCAATGGCTGTAAGCCAAACAGGATTCAAATCCACCAAGAGGTAAATTAGCATATATACTTCTATGAAGGTTCATTCTAAAGTAGCAAATTTGTATCTTAGGAGTTCATGTTAATGAATGGGTTATTAAAAGTGGAATCCATTATTGTTATTAATTCATCACTTATACTCCTTTTAAATTGTTGATAAAAATCACATTTAAAAACAACATGTATTTAGTTGTTTATTTGCTATATGCTCAAGTTGAGAAAAGGCAAAATTATTGATAACTTCAGACTAAAATGAATGTTGTGCAGCTTAAAGTATATTAATATTTTCTTGGTTTTACTGAGTTAGTTGACATTGCATTTTATATTGATAATATAAACTAAATGTTATTAATACCATAAAAAACACAATGGGATGCTAACAATTTATCTGAATTCTTTTACACGCAACATTTAAGATCCACGTAAATAACAAGGTTATGCTATTCTAACTATTAACTGTGGTTATTGTAATGTAATGTTATTGTAATGTATTGTCATGTAAGGTTGCAGGACACAGGCACAGAAGTGTTCAAATATTTTTTTGTTTGTTTAACCCTTTCCAGCCTGAGTGGAATGTTCCATTTCTTTATTGTTCAATGTATGAGTTCTGTCTCTCACAGTTGAAGTGTACGTATGGTAAAAATTACAGACCTATACATGCTTTATAAGTAGGAAAACCTGCAAAATCAGCAGGGTATCAAATACTTGTTCTCCCCACTGTATAGAGAAATAGCTACATATTAATTCAGAATCTGTGTAAGTGGGTGGCTGCTAGAGCAGGCCAACTAGCTTCCGTCAAGATAATTTAGCAAACGTCAAACTGGTAGTCATTCAGCACCGAAAATAAAATGAATGAACATGCTAGACGAAAATGTCTATGTACATGCTAGGGGCCTACACATATACATTGTCATAGAGCATGATGGGAATTTTAGGTGCATAGAAAAAGTTTTGTATTATTATTTTTTTGGTCAATTTGAGATCTGGGGCTGTTCATAAAAAGGCTGTAGCTCCAGATGCCCAGGCCTAATGAAGCCACTGGTCAGCTCTCCCAGGAAATGGTAAGATGCTCTACAGTAGACGCTAATTTCATTCGTTTTTGTGTAGTGTTTTTTTTTGTTGGCTGCCTGTTGGTACGTAAGTAACACTTTTTGTCCCGATTTGAATGATTGCTACCTGGTTAATATCATTGTGTGATCGTCAAACAATTACAATGTAGAAATAAAGTTATAAACACTGAGCTAAATGTGAGTAAATAAAAGTGCGGTCTGACCCGCCATTATTTAGTCACTTGTTCCTAGATGTTCTAATGGTGCGTTCTAAACAAAACTATCACCGGTGTGATAATAAGCTTCAGGGACCACTCTAGCTTGATCACACCAGTGTGATAGTATGCGTCAAAGGGTTTTAATATATGTTCAGTTTCAATTTGATGCCAACAACGCATTTTAAAAAAGCTGGGACAGAGGCACCATAAAATAGGAAATTATAAAAAAATTAACTGGGTGGAATATCACACAAATGATTAGGTCAGTTGGCAAAAGGTCAGTAGCATGATTGGGTTTTAAAAGATTATTCCAGAGAGGATGGATCTGACAGAAGTGAAGATGGGGAGGGGTTCATCACTCTGTGAAAGACTCAAGAATAACAAATCACAACGTAAAACTGCAAAGACTTTGCGGAGGTCATCATCAACGGTACACAATATTGTTTACTAAATATCATTAGCTAAAAACAGACACGATTCTGTAGTGGACATCACTGCATGGGCTCAGGAACACTTCCGAAAAACATTGTCTATGAACACAGGACGTTGCTGCAAGCACAAATGCAAGTCTACCATGCAAAGAAACCATATATAAACAAGATCCAGAAATTCAGATTTAAGATGAACTGAGGTGAGGTGGAAAACAGTCTTATGGTCTGACAAAACAAAATGTGAAATTATTTTTGGTATCCATGGATACCGCATCCTCCGGGCTAAAGAGGAGGATTGTTATTAGTGTGCAGTTCAAAAGCCATCATCCATGATGGTATGGGCGTGCTTTAATGCACAGGGCATGGGTAACTTGCACATCTGTGAAGGCACCATTAATACCGACCAATATATACAGGATTTGGAGCAACATATGCTGCCATCAAGAAAATATCTTTTGTAGGGAAGGCCTTGCTTTTTTCAAGAACCACATGACAAACCACATTCTGCACATATTACAGCAGCATCGCTCGGTAGTAAAAGAGTCTGCCTGCCTGCAGTTCAGATTTTTCACCCATTGAAAGCATTTAGCACATTACAAAATGAAAAATATGTCAAAGGAGACCCAAACATTTGAGCAGCTGAAATCCTGTAACAGTCAAGATTGGGTATACATTTCACTTTTAAAACTGCAGCAATTGGTCTCCTCAGTTCCCAAACGCTTGCTGAGTATTGTTAAAAGGAGAGGTGATGCAATTTTGATATTCTTTGTGCTGTCTTTGTTGACAAGCTGACATTAATTGAATCAACATTAACGGAGTGCCACTCTATCATTTTGAGGTGAATATTCAGTGACTCAGGAGTGTAATTACATCCGACTCCATATTTCCAATTTGTATTTCTGCTATGCACACTCAATATGCTGATTATCAGCACCAGTCTCAGGATCCGTAAAGTTCCTTTTATGGCTGACAGAATACTGGCTAAAAAGTTTCTTCAAGTTTGATTATTAGGCCAGTGTTTATGACAGGTAATTTTGTCTTGGTTACTGTCAAGTTGTCATAACAAAGACATCACAAAAAAATTCGACCTTGCATTAATAATGACATAATTGACCGAATGACACCTAATGACAACGTTCATAACCATTCCTTCATGTGTCATGTCATGGTTATGACAGTATCATGACAATGTCATGTCACTCTTATGCATACCCCCTCAAATGAAGTTTTACCAAAACATCTAATACAGTATTTGGCTGTATAGGAACATCATTATATATGTACTGTGCTTCATCATTGAATTAGAGCTATTGACAAGAGCCATGTAAATAAGTCATCTGTCACATTTTCTCAGAAAAGGTCTCAGATTCTAGCATAGGGAGAGACATGTGATCATTTCCAAATGTGATTTACAAAACTGTTGCACCTCTTCCAAATGAGTGTAGATGTCATCACAGTTTGATAAATTGGATAAAGCTGTGGATGCGAGAACGTGCTGCACCTGTCCTCATTTACATATCACACACTCATAACTTGCGGGTGTCGTGATTCTCAACCTATTATTGACAGCTTTCAGCATAAGGTATTGTTTAAACTGCTTATTAGCCATTCTAATTCATTCAATGAATAAATCCTGTGGTCATGGACCAATCTTGCGTCCCCATGCATGAGTGACTTAGGAAAAGCAAGGCAAAGCAAGTTTATTTGTCTAGTGTATTACATTTCATTACACAAAGGCAAGTCAAATCTTACAAATGCATGAAAAACAGAAACAATAGATAAAACATTCAGAATAAAGTGACATGAATAAAATATACATTGATATGGTAGTAATATATTATTAAACATTTTGGTAGGTTTGGATGAGCTATGCAGGTGCATTGCCAAACATTTGAATATTGTAAAAAAGTGAATTTTTCACATAATTACAATCAAAAAGTTGAACGCCTTTTTATTTCAGTCTTGATGATTAGAGCTTACAGCTCTTGGAAATCAAAATCTAGTATCTCAGAATATTTGAATAAAACAAATATAATACAGATATGTCACACTGAGAAGAGTTCTAATCAGCTAATTAACCCCTGCAAAGGTTTCCAAAGTATTTTAATTTATGCACTCAATACTTGGTCGGGCCTCACTTTGCACAAATTACTGCATCAATGCAGTGTGGCATGCAGTCAATTAGCCTGTGGCACTGCTGAGGTGTTATGGAAGCCCAGGTTGCTTTGATAGCAGCCTTCAGCTGGTCTGTTATTGGGTCTGGAGTTCATCTCATTTTCCTCTTGACAAAACCACATAGATCAGGTTGGGTCAGGCAAGTCCGCTGGCGAATCAAGCACAGTAATACCATGGGAAGCAAACCAGTTAGCAGTCGTTTTGGCAGTGTGGGCAGGTGGCAGGTTCAGCTGATAACCTAATCAGTACCCCATTATGCAAAATAAGGTGCATCTGTGTTAGAGATTAACAGACACTGGAATTGAATGGCTGCCATACATGTGGAGATGTTGATTTAAGAAAATTTGGAATGGTCTCTTACATTTTTCCAGAGCTGTATAATGAAATGAGGCCACATCAAAAAATGTATGTATATACTAACACTTTTAGCTTACTTAAATGTGAAGAGTATGATTTGCTGAAATGTTTGGATAGCTCGGCCAAAATGGGTGAATGTCTCTTACTGAGTGACTGACTGACTACCACTTGTTAAATAGCGTAGTGGTTAGAAGTGTGGACTAGCAAGCAAAGAGGTCCTGTGTTTGAGACACATCAGTGTCAGAACAAATTATGGATTTGTTCAGGATGGACAGAAACTTTACCGGCTACAAACTTCAGTAGCTCCGTTATAGTAAGCTCAAAATAAAACTGTTTATATTGTGACTATTTCTGGTGCATCCGTGCCTGCTTTCTGGGGTATGTTGTGGCAATTTCTTAACTAATGTATTTTAGTTAGACATGTTAGACATGTTTGCCTATCTATTACATAGTATGTAACTCTGGTCATTGGTTGTGACATGCATCTGTATTATGTCAGAGAATTATTAGGTTCTCTGACCATCTGCTCAACTGGCTAAACCATTTAGGGTATCTGTCCTTTGTTCCTTAGGAATGTGATTGTTGGGGGACGGTAGGGGCAGTTGGCCCTTTAGGTAAACACAACAGTAAACATTATGGCAGGAAGGATAAGGTGGGGGGATTACCCTCCCACCTGTGAGACCTAAGATTGATGGGTAACATCATACCACAGCCCTTTAACTGTTATAAATACTAACCGTTGTTGTAAGTTCCTTTAGAGGCTCCTCGAATGATTATTCTGTAAGCGTTTGACGCATCTCTCTATTTGCAAATAAACTGCTAATTGTGCCAAGAGAATTTTGTCTCTGTTCTCAATCCTTTAAGTGTCTATCGATGAAATTTCCATCACAGGTAATATATGTTGGATCTGTAACCGTCCCAGCCTGATGGGACCATTCTTGACTTGTCATATCCTTGTTTGGTCTTTCCTGTTCTCGTTTCAGTTAATCAGTCTATTCCTTTCACCTGTGTTTAGCTCCCACCTGTTTCTGTTCTTGTTAGTCTGTGTATTTAGTTTAGCCATTTTCTCTGTGTCCTGGTCGGTCATTGTTGTATTGTGGTGTTCCATGCATCAGTGTTCAGTTTGTTCAGCATTTCCTAGCGCATGGCGCTCAGTTTTGTTTTCAATAAATAAATAAAATCTCCTTCACCACCACTCTTGCCTCTGTCTCCCCTTGGAACGTGACAGGATCACAATCCTTCAGGCACTAAAAGAGTAGGGGTTTCCATGAGTCGTTTATGGAATAGCCTTCAATCTTCAAACCATTGATTGACTAGAGAAAGTTGTTTATAATATCAACCTTAAGACATGCCGGTCTTATGCGAGCATGGCAACAAAAAACAAACAGAAAGACAATGTTAAGCTTAATTTAACAAACCAAATAGCTTTCATCTGTGTTTAATGGGAAGTGATTTTCTAGTGCCAAATTTACCATTTAGCATGATTATTTAAAGATAAGGTATTGGAGTGACTGGGTTGTTAGAAAAGGGGTCAATCTGGATATGATGAAAAAAAGAAAATGTGTGATGTTTTCTTAGTAATGGTAATGTCTTGAGTGTACTTTGTTCAATTGAATGCCGCTTTGATGAATAAAAGTACCAATTTCTTTACAGAACAGAAAAATCTGTACATTATTCCAAACTTTTGGCCGCCAGTGTCAATTCAAGAAATGTGTATTCCTGTTTTGCTGCGAGGGAACCTGCAAGCATTTTCACTCTAAATGTAACTATTTGCATTTGTTTATTTATCTTTACTTACATTGCTGTTCTTAGTAATGTGTCCGAATGTTAATTTGATTTTAATTAATATATGTAACTTTTTCTAGTTACCCTATTAAATTGTTTGTATTCTTTAGAGAACCTTCTATTGTTGCATCATTGTGAGGGTACATACAAGCATTTTCTCATCAAACTTGTTTACACTACTTTAACAATTGTATCTGTTTATTTGTAAACATTCATTGTGAAATACTGTATTTTTTGCACTTATAAATAAAAGCATTTTACTGGTAAACACTATAAACAAGGCAGGAAAAAGAACTGGAGGATAATGGGGGGTTGAAAGGGAAGGGGGAGTTATGGGAGGGGAAAATATCCTAATGTCTTTACTGGTGGACATTAAAAGTGAAGGGCTGGAATCATTGTCTTCACAATATGTACTCATTTGACATAATACCTCATAGTGTGAGGGGGTTGTAACAATGGTGATATGTGTGGGTTTCGATAAGTCCCAATGTCTAGTGGTGGAGTTTCCTTAAAAGTTGGGAAGAGTAGAATTTCCCATGCTGGAGCTGTTGCCAGTCAGGATTCTAAAACAAAGTATTTTGAGTGTAAGGTCCAATCTCAATGTCCACACTCACAGACTTAAGGATTTTGTAGCGCGTTCTTGCTAAGTCTGTAAGGGCTTAAAGCTGTCCCATTGTCAAATCGTCAAGTGCATGAGGGCTCTTTCACAGACATTTTGCATTTCTGAAGACTTTACCTGACGATATTGCCCACAGTTCATAGTGTTGTGACGTGAAACAGGGGTTACCAAGGGAAGCCTGGATGCGAGAGAAAAATCCTGGCAAACCTGCTTTATAAGCAGGGATGCACATAACTGGTATGCAGGTACGCATGTGCGTCAAAAATCAGGAATGCGTAATGCCACTTGTGTTACTACGCGCCTTTGCGTACTTGACCGATCTCATCTAACCTGACACATTTTGCTTGTCAGGTTAGATGTCCAAAAAGAAACAGACATTAAGCAACTACTTTGGCGTTTCGCCACCTACAAAGAAACGCCAACCGGAGCCAGAGCCGAAGAAAATACTTTTTCGGAAAAGTGGCTCCAAGATGTGCAGTGGCTTGAAGCTAACGATGAGCGCACTGAAATGTGGTGCAAGATTTGCCGCTCACATCCACATCTAGAAGACAGAACAGGTGCGTTTTATAAAGGCTCAAAGAATTTCAACCATCCTTTATTTGACAAACATGAAAAGAGCAAAGAGGACAGAAATGTGGCGCAAGCCATTGCTAATAAACAAGCTAGCCAAGAAGAAATGTCCAATCGCCCACTTACCAGATGGCGAGACAAGCTGAATGAAGAACAGCGGCAAGCTCTGTTTAATATTTTTCTCCTCGCATTCCATAAAGCTAAACATGCACGTCCCATGTCTTCCTATTCTAAGGATGTTCCTTTACTGAAGCGGCTAGGAGTAAATGTCGGAGGTGCATATCATTCACGTGTAGGGGGCACACGGATCATGCAGAGCATCGCTCACACCATCAGAGGGGAGTTAGGAGCCAAGTTGCAGCTGAATTTTCGGGGCTGCTTTTTGATGGATCTAATTGTTTACATTGTGTCTGTATCCAGCAACGGAGAGTTTACTTCAGAATTTCTTGGACTAATTGAACTGGGTGCTGACCGAACTGCGCAGGCCATAACAAACATAACAAAACAGACTTTTCCAGGACACAGGCTTGGATGACTGGACAACAAAGTTGGTCGCTGTGTGCACAGCCGGGGCTGCTGCCAACGTTGGTGTGTACAACGGCGTTGTGCCAAAACTCCGGCAACTTGCTGTGGTTGGAGACTCCCTTGTGCACATTCTGTGCACCGCACACACACTGGAGAATTGCGCAAAATCAGCTGATCGCTACGTTCCTTACTGTGAGACATTTAATCGCTCTGGGGTCAAGCTGCTGCAGTTTTATTTACAAAAAGGTGGAGCAAAAAAAACTGCTGCACTGAAGAAGGTGTGTGAAGAAAATGGGATCTCCTTTGTAAAACTGGGTGAGTTTCATAATGTCAGATGGTCTGCATGGAGGCATGAAACACTGTTAAAAATATCAAGACTATTGCCAGCCTTTAAAATGCAACTGGCTACGAGTGATAACAGTGACTTGCAGCATATCTGTACAGAGCGTTTTCAGTGCTTTTTGTCAAACATGCTTGACATTGGCAACATTTTGAAGACCACATCCATTAGGTTACAGAAGGAAAAGCTGACCATTGGAGAATGTAAGGATGAACTCATGGTGGCCATTGGACAGTTCACACTTCTGCTTGATGGTGAAGGCCACAGGGCACACACTGTTTCTAATGCTGATGCTGACAGAGACAAGACAAACTTACTCAGGGGGTTAATTGAAGAGTTTGAAATCAGATATGACTCCCTCAAGTCATGTGATCATTTCTTAGAATTTGATCCTTCAACATGGCCTCAGGAAATGCAAGACCTCCAAAGTTTTGGAAACACAACAGTTTGCAGCATTCTCAAGAAATACGAGGCCACCTGGCACCTTGACAAAGACACCACTGTGACAGAATGGATGCGCTTAAAGCAGGCAGGAAAACGTCTGGGAGCCTCTTCTGTGTATGACTTGCTCCAAATAGTAAATACAAGTAACCCAGATGCTTACTCCAACATCAACAAGGTGGTTAAGCTGTCTCTTACACTGCCTTTAAGCAGTGCAGCTTGTGAGAGGGGATTCTCACATCTCAACATAATAAAAACCAAGTACAGATCTCGTCTGTCACATGCTCGTCTCTCAGCCCTGATGCACATTCACCTGTCAAAGCAGACCAGAGAGACATTTGACCCAAAGCAAGCTGTTGACCTGTGGATGGAGACAGCTAATCGGAAGCAGAGGACAGTGAGGAAGACTGCACTTATTAAGACCACGCTACATATGGGGTGAGTACTAAACACCATCTCCTGGTACTCACCTGAGTAACTCACTGAATAAGTTATGTGCACCCCTGCTTATAAGAGAAGAAGAACAAAGAAGGATTTAAGATGTGGAAGGAAGAACACATGAGGAAGGAAGGAAAACACATAGGAATGTGATCAACTTATTACACACCTAGTTTATTACACAATTTATTTTAGTTTTTCATTAACAATGCTGTTTTGAGAAAAAATAGTACAGTGACTCTGTAGGACAACAGGCAGTCGGTCGATTCAGGCCACCCTTGGCCTGAGGAGAGACATAGAAAAGTAGAGTAAATGTGGTAGTTGTGGGGCAGAAGCAGTGTGTATGCGACATCATTGAACCTTCTCCCAGGACATTGAAAGGTTCCACACATCATGGCCCAAGCTTACGGCAGGGCAGGTGAAGGAGTAAATTCAGGGTAGAAAGCCAGACATGGTCATTGGACATGAAGAATGGTGCCTCTGCATTGGAGAGCCACTCTGTTCTTGGTGCCGACGCATGGCACGCTGAAGACATCGGTGAGCCATGTTGCATGACTACTCTGCATGCTGGAACCACTTGTCCACCGCAGGGACCACCATCTGGCCTGTGTGCCACGGAGACAAGGCTGGCTAGAAACCTAGAATGCAATGAAAAAGGAGTGGTTAGTGGTGGAGTGACTACCACTACCCAGGGCAGAAATTTCAACCAATCCCAACAGTAGCACCTCAGAAGCCTGCCCACTACCAGGTTAACCCATTCCACCTGCCCGTTGGATCGAGGGTGGTACCCGGAGGTAAGACTGACTATAAATGACCAAGAGTTGAACGGGGAACCACAGACAGAAATGTCCTCTGGGACCCTGTAATGCCAGAAGACCTTGATGAACAAGGCCTCTGTGCTGTGTTGGGTTGTGCATTGTAGGGGTGGAAGTGGCAAGCCTTGGTGAATTGGTTCACAACGACCAGGATGGTGGTGAATCCCTCCGACTGGGGTAGGTCTGTCAGAAAATCAACTGATTGATGGGACCACTGTCGCTGAGGAACCAGTAGAGGCTTGAGCTTCCCATAGGGGCTAGGGCTGTGTATTGGTAATAATCTGATGATACGATACGCATCATAATACTGGAGTTACGATTCAATATAGTGCAATCTATTGCGATATTGTAAGCAAGGCTACATATCGCAATTTTCTCAAAATCTTATTTTAGGGGAACTGTCATAGTATGAAGAATAAACCACCATATGCACAAATTAAGAACATTTTACTTACATTTATTGATCCTGCTTTACAGGTTCAGATTAAATTGTAGTATGTAGCTATGCCCGTTTTTACATTTTTCAAGTAGTTAATAAAAGAAAATGTGCCAGTAAAATTGATTCAAAATCATAACACTATGTCCTGTGCATTCTGAACTGCCTGCATTTATATATATACTGAACAAATCTGTGAGAACCCCCAAAACCAGACCCCTTTCTCTGATAAGGCGTATCGCTCAGTACCAAGCCATTCTTCTTTTCCTTACGAGTTCACTATTCACTAACTTAAAAAATATGACAGAATCCTCTGAAAATTTTAAAAGCTAGTCATTAACACAACACTGAACAAAATTATAAATGCAACACTTTTGTTTTAGCCCCCTTTCAAAGATCTAAGACTTTCTCTACGTACACAAAAGGCCTATTTCTCAAATGTTGTTAACAAATCTGTCTAACTCGGTGTTAGTGAGCACTTCTCCTTTGCCGAGATAATCCATCCACCTCACAGGTGTGGCATATCAAGATGCTGATCAGACAACATGAGTATTGCACAGGTGTGCCTTAGGCTGGCCACAATAGAAGGCCACTCGAAAATGTGCAATTCCATCACACAGCACAATGCCATGGGAGTGTGCAATTGGCATGCTGACTGCAGGAATGTCCACCAGAGCTGTTGCCCATTGATTGAATTTTTATTTATCCACCATTAGCTGTCTCCAAAGGTGTTTCTGAGAATTTGGCAGTACTTCCAACCGGCGTCACAACCGCAGACCATGTGTAACCACACCAGCCCAGGACCTCCACATCCAGCATCTTCACCTCCAAGATCATCTGAGACCAGCCACCCGGACAGCTGCTGCAACAATCGGTTTGCATAACCAAATAATTTCTGCACAAACTGCTAGGAATTGTCTAAGGGAAGCTCATCTTCATGCTCATCAGGGGCTCTCGACCTGACTGCAGTTTGTTGTCGTGACCAACTTGAGTGTGCAAATGCTCACATTCGATGGTGTCTGGCACTTTGGAGAGGTGTTCTCGGATGAATTATGAATTCCAGTGTTCAATGCACAGGGCAGATGGCGTCATGTGGGTGAGCAGTTTGCTGATTTCAACGTTGTAGATTGAGTGGCCCATGGTGGTGGTGGGGTGATGGTATAGGCAGGAGTGTATTATGGACTTCAAACACAGGTGCATTTTATTGATGGCATTTAGAATGCACAGAGCTACCGTGATGAGATCCTGAAGCCCATTGTTGTGTCATTCATCCACGACCATCACCTCATGTTGCAGCATGATAATGCACGGCCCTATGTTGCAAGGATCTGTACACAATTCCTGGAAGTTGAAAACATCCCAGTGTCTTGCATGGCCTGCATATTCACCGGACATGTCACCCATTGAGCATGTTTGGGATGCTCTGGATCGGCATATACGACAGCGTGTTCAGGTCCTGCCAATATCCAGTATCTTCACACAGCCATTGAAGAGGAGTGGACCAACATTCCACAGGCCACAATAAACAACCTGATCAACTCAATGCAAAGGAGATGTGTTGCACTGCATGAGGCAAATGGTGGTCACACCAGATACTGACTGGTTTTCGGACACCCCCAGACCCCGAATTCAGTGAAAATGCAAATTTTCAAGTGGCCTTTTATTGTGGCCAGCCTAAGGCACACCTGTGCAATGCTCATGCTGCCTGATCAGCATCTTGATATGCCACACCGGTGAGGTGGATGGATTATCGCGGCAAAGCAGGAGTGCTCACTAACACAATATTTGAGAGAAATAGACCTTTTGTATACAGAAAAAGTCTTAGATCTTTGAGTTAAACTCATGAAAAATGTGGGCAAAAACAAAAGTGTTGCGTGTAATTTTGTTCAGTGTATATTACACAAACACACACACCAGGGGCAGCCTTATAAATCCTCTTCCCATTCCTTACCCATCACCCTGACCCCCCTTGAGCAGACCAGCTTGACCAACCCCCACAGCACCTCCCTAACCATGAGAAGCCCACAGCCCCTAGACCAGCCCCCATCAACCATCCCTAAGAAACACAAGGCTCATCTCACTCCGATGAGAAAGAAAGTTAAAAAATGTCATACACCTATGAAAACATAAACATAAATCACTTTTATTACCCAAACATCCTGGGTCAACATCATAAAAACCACCCCTCCCAAAAAGACAACCAGGAAGTAAGGAAATGAGCCCTTTCAACATTTTGGCATAAACGATAAATTATAAATCCCATAATCACTTTTACCTTCCGGTCACACAACTCTAAGATCAAAGGTCAGTCCCTAAAGCCATAATTCAGACATGTTTTCACAAAAGTGGCACAAACAATATCCTATCTCTCTCTCCTGTTCTGTATTCAGTGAAGAAATTCCCCTCTTGTTAATCGTCCAGTGCTTTTCTAAAAGCCTTGCATCTCTGTGTCAAGAGTTTCAGTGTGTAGTGCACTGGCTGCTATAACATTGTCTGCATCCCAAATGGCATTCTATACATTTTACAGCAACATATGTACCTGGCCAAAATTAGCAATCTATGTAGGGGATAGGCTGCACTGAAGACATACCTTTGAGCTAGAAACATGGAGAGTAGAGCGGTCCAGGCGGATGTCCTAGTAGCCTCATTTTCCTTGCTAACAGATTATGTCCCAACTGTTGTCAATTTATCAGTGTAACATGCACTAGTGGGCACAGTTTGAGCCACCATTAGCACAGGTGCTGCCATCCATCATGACACAGTCGCTTATTCCAACTTGTCAGTGGTAACTAAATGGGGCTTTTGAAGAAACGTAAACAACTCCCTGTGGACAATCAAAGCGCACATTCTCAGCATCACCATCTCAGAGCAAGAACTAAGAGCCAAGAGAGCTCAGTCTCCCATCCAAACACCTGGCTGCTTTAATGCCCATGCCATTGATAGCCAAACTCGCAAAAGTTGTTTATTTCCAGTAGTCACATTTGTTCTCTCAAGAACTAGCAAGTTGGTCATTTCCCTCTGCCTTCTGAATGATTGTTCCTTGCATTCTAGCCAGTGCATTACAGGTGAGTTAAGGAAAGTTCATTTGTATAGTAAATTTCAAATTTCATACACGGGTTAATTCAACGTGCCTTACATTAGAAAGGAATGTAGGAGAAATAGAAATACATGTAGCATAAAATAGAAAACATACAAATAAAAACATCACATTGAATATGGTTAAAAGATTAATAAAAGGCAGAAGAAAACAAAGGATTTTTAAGCCAAGATTTATAAGTGGTCAATGGTGGAGCCAGTCTAAGGTATTTTGGCAGTCTGTTTTCCGACTGTGAGCAGCACAATGACAAAATGTTGCCACATCAGCCTTTGCTCTTGGAAATTGTTAGCACTCCAGACCCTAATGACCTGAGTGTTCATACATAGAGAGGTCTTCAGATTACCTCAACAATTTGTCTAACTTGGCCCTGAAGTTTTCAGTGAGTTATCGACGGGTAGTAGTATCTTACAATAAATTCTATGAGATACAGGGAGCCAGTGTAGAGACCTAAGAAATGGTGAAATGTGTTCAGCTTTTATAGTTAGAACTTGAGCAGCAGTGTTCTGAATGAGCTGCAATTATTATTTTCTTAAAGAGACTTGAAAATAGGCCATTACATTAGTCCAACCTACTAAAGATAAAGGCGTGGACACGTTTTTCTTGATTTTGCCTGGACATGAACTTCCTTTCTAGCAATGATTGTAAAGTGATTACACTCTGATTTTGAAATTCAAATCAGAATCCATAATTGCCCCAAGATTTTGGCTTGTAGTCTAAAACAGATAATTTGTTCAAAAATCATATTTCAGTGACAATGTCCTTACCAAGTAGATCTTTCAGGCACATATTCATTTTTTTTAAACAATCCTTTATTTAGCTTGCAGTAATTTGCGTTGTTAGCATTGTACAAATTCATGAATGGAAACTGTACATACCAGTATAGCAAAGCTGCTTTGCAAGCGGAAAGTTACTTTAAAAGACTCCAAACTAAGACAAGTGGTGCTGCTTACCTAACAAGGATTACAATGTTGTATTCTTCTAAATAAAGTTAACATTTTAGCTATATAATTCTAATTTAAAATAAATGGGTACTTCCTGTGTTTACCGTCAGTTTTGTTCAAAATCAATGATTGTGGTTGGGTTTAATGTTTTGTTTATATCAATCCCTGCATTTATTCGGGAAAAGTAAGTGTGTACACAGTAAACAAAAGTAAGAATTAGCTAGCTATAAAGCAAGTTATGTATTTCGTCTTTAATATTCACCCCAGACAGTCAAACTTAATTTGCATGAGAAAGGAAAATACATACATATATTGTCTGACTCTGAATATGAGCAGGACGAATTTTTTTCTGGGGAAAGAGCCTTTCTTGTTCTTACAATTATACACATATGGTGAATTGACCAAATAGAAGTTTGGACAGCAGCTGAAGGGGGATAATGTTTAACATGTTATATCACCAACACTTGCCCAGAATATCCAGAGGCATTGTGTACTTTGTGTATTATAACATAGATATCGGAAGTATTACCACTTGTCTTGTCTCTACGGGGTAACCTGGGTAACTTGATGGAATTGCATTAACCTTTAGTTCTCTTCTAAGTGAATATGGGTCACAATCCTCTTTAGTCGGTTGGACTAATGAAAAAAAATTCTCGCAAAAATTCTGTCTCATTGTTTCTCCATTGTTTCTCCCACATTAAGACTTGGGAGAGGCAGAGATTTTGTCCCAATTGCAGGGCAGGTAGAATTTAATTAACATAAGACCCACAGGCAGGCAAACGTCGACATCGATACAAACAAAGGAAATCCAGGAGTTCAAAGTTTATTCAACAAAAACGCACCAAATAACACAGCGCCATCCTGCACAATGAAATTCTTGTGACATGGCACATGACATCGTAAAAGAAATGTATAAAGCAAAAATATAGCAAAAACTATAGCAGTAATATACATAAGTGTAAACTAGCAGCAATTTTGAAAAGCTAGACGAAGCAACCTATCTTCACATAGCTTGTTGAGGTTAGAGTTCACGCTCACCTCGATGACATCACTGCAGAAGAACAGAAGCTGTGTATGGTGGCTATAGGAAATAGTTCGCTGGTCCCAGTTTGAATTTAGCCAATTCCGCTGGCTGTTCTGACATTGTACAGTTAAAAAAATATTTATGCTACCGCAACAGATTACTGAATGTGTTATGGAGTGGTTTTCCAAATGCAATACAGCTTTGCAACAGCGGTACCAAATGTTTCCATTCATAAATGTAGACAATGCTAATAACGCTAATTACAGACTGGGACAGAGCTGAATAATGGATTATTTAAAGTAATCGATGGGCCTTCTGAAATATCTTTCGGTGAGTGAAATTTGAGAAAAATATGAATTTGAGGCGCTATCCCTTCAACAATAAAGTAATGTGATTTGTTTTGAACTATTAAAAGAAATGATGTGGTGATTATGAAGTTGTATTTTGATTTTAGCTTTGTGTAGAGAAATCCAATTGAGACTTATTGTATGTCTATGGAGATAGAACTGTGCCACTATATTTGTGAATACTGCCACACTTTTTGTATGTACAGCATACAACTGACAAATGAATACCATGATCCATAAACACACAACATGAAATTCACAAGTTGACCACTATCCACAAATATACAGCATCCATTTCACAAACCGGTGTCCTAAAAAAATATGCACAAATGTAGTTCGCTATTCCACAAACACCGCCTCACTTAAACACTAATGCTTAAGAATTGTTGAACATTATTTGTGTAAAAAAATTGTTGTTCCGATTCGTGTACAGAATTGTAGCACTAACATTCCATGTTGCTAGGGGAAAAACGATCCACAAATGTGGTTTTAAACACCGGTTGAGACACCTTGGTTTATTGCAATCTCTTGGTGTCTTCCAGCCAATCACATAACACTGAGTGGACGTCTTATCCTGATTGCATCTTTCTGATGTTTCTCAAGATTTGCTAGCTAGTTAGTGATGTTGTGCGGACTTAACTTTACAAGGGCTATTCAACATGTGATTATTCTGTGAACTGGCCTTATTCCTTTACTGCTATTGGACTGATATTGTACCAGTACAGTGGGGAGAGGACGTATTTGATACACTACTGCTTTTGCAGGTTTTCCTACTTACAAAGCGTGTCTTTTTACCATAGGTACTCATATATATTACACCAGTTTAGGAGGAAAATGTTACACCATGTCATAACGGAAAGCGCCACGAAATCTGTTTGATTATATTATTCTCTATTGGAATGTCCTAACTGGTCATGAGCGATGCAGTGCCGTTTTAAGATGAACTTTAGTTGGACACCCTGTTTCTAATCCTGTCCCTCACGTTGAAATCTCTGCATCATGGATGAATTTGTCACGATTGCAGGTAATGATCCAAGCGCGGACTTGGGAGGAGTGGGGGAGTGACTCTTTCTAACGGATGCCTGAAAATTTTGTGCCAAAATTTCCTGGTATTTGGAACTGTTCATAATTCCCTCCACCTTGACTAAGGCCCTGGTTCCAGCTGCCACCATCATGCTTTAATGCGGGTATGGTGTTCTTTGGGTGATGTGCAGTGTTGTTTTTGAGCCAAACATACCTTTTGGAATTATGGCCAAAAAGATCAACCTTGGTTTCATCAGACCATAACACATATTCCCACGTGTTTATGGAAAACTTGGTTTGTTTTTGCAAACTTAAGCTGGGCCTGGATGTTTTTCTTTGTAAGAAAAGGCTTCCGTCTTGCCGCCCTACCCCATAGCCCATTCATATGAAGAATACGGGAGACTGTCACATGTAGCACACAGCCAGAAATTCCTGCAGCTCCTTTAATGTTGCTGTAGGCCTCTTGGAAGCCTCTCTGACAAGTCTTTTCATAATTTTTGGAGGGACGTCCAGTTCTTGCTAATGTCTCTGTTCTGCCATATTTTCTCCACTTGATGATGACTGTCATCACTGTGTTCCATGGTATATCTAATGCTTTGGAAAGTAGTTTGTACCCTTCTCCTGACTGATATCTTTCAACAATGAGATCCCTCTGATGCCTTGGAAGCTCTCTGCGGACCTTGGCTTTTGATCAGAGATGCAACTAAGAAAATGTCAGGAAAAGAACAGCTGAACTTTATTTGTGATTAATCAGAGTCACATTGTGATTGGTTAATTCTGAACACAGCCAGTGAAAAGGAATGAAGCCTCTGAGAGCAAGAGGCATAAGAAACTTAACACAATACAGATGTGCTGAATTACTCTGACCATTGATAGGACATGTTGCCTGTTACTGATGGGCCCCACACATCCTGTCCATACCTCCTGCTAGGAGTTGCCCATGTGACTGTCATAAGCTTGATGGATAGGCCCACTGACCATAGGTTGGAACATACCATACAAGGGTCTTTTGTAGGATAAACCTTTGTTATTGGAGGGTATTTGACTGTAATGGCTGGTTATGACCATTGACCACCTCCCATGTGTCCTGGCTTAAAATACTGTGTTCACTTTGTATTCATTGGAGAGAGCAATGAAAGACCTATGGAAGGTTAACATCGTTGCCTCATGCTGAGCTGAATAAATACGGCTGTCCCCTGAATTCTGGCTGCATACATTTTGTTCATGGATCTCAAATGGACAGAATCTGACACCTCCAACTTCTACGGTTCCAGAGTTATGAATACAAAATGTTGACCTAGATGCACCGGTGTATCATCTAGAGGTTTTGTGTTAGCGATTGTGGGGCTTCTGGTTGACCTAAGAACACAACCAAGACGTTATTTGCAGCAGAATATCCTCTTTCACATGGAAGAAGAATTAATCATCTAGGAAACATTTTTTTTCATTTACGTGTGGGTGCGTCAATAGCACTCAGTTATTAAGATAAAGCCTGTTGACGTTTGTGAAGAAAATGTTGGTTCTCAAGAACATGTATGGTACAGCAATTATATGAGAAATGGAAATCAAAGTTACAAGTTCCGAGTTGAACATACTCTGAGACTCTCAATGTTGAAAGGGGTGTTTACCAAGGGTTATGAAAAAGGGTGCACAGATGAATATTTTACAATGACAATGCATTCCTAGGCTACGCCTCTGTATGAAATGAAAGATTACGATGGTGATGTGATCGTCAGGACCTTTTATGAACAGGAAGTATTGAAAATGATCATGGCTAAGGATAAAACCTTTAGTGGAAGCAGTCCAGGATGAGAAAGTACAGAAAGGAAAGAAAATGAGTGTTGTTAAATGGCTTGGTTGGCCTGAGAAAGTCAACAGCTTGATAGCATCAAAGCATGTCCTTGACATACAAACAGGATAAAAACACAGGTATTTGCTGGACCGAGTCATTTACTTTGACATGTCTATCAAGGTATACCACTATTTACCAAAGGAATAGATTTGAAAGGTGACTGGGTGACTTGATAGAATTCCAATACCCGTATACATGGAAGACTTTTACATGGGGTGAAAATTCATTTGATTATATCTGTTGTCATAGTGACGTATGACAAGCCACACTATGTACCTCTTAGCAAAAGTCATTTTGATAAGATCTGTATTGAAGGAATATCTGACCAAAATCAGTTTCAAAATTACACTTCAGACCAGTCAAACAATGTTTTAGACTATAGGAAGCAGCCTCAGAAACTCTCAAATGATCCTCAAATGTATGTATGGAGGAAATTTACTTGAGCTGATATTGATTAATTATACCATTGTATAATAGAATGAAAAATCACTAGCTACCGACTGTGTTAATAGTAAAGTACAGAGTTAATGTATTAAGAATGTTGTAAAATGCAAGATGTGCTAATACAGAGCCAAACTACTCAAAGGAAAAAACCTATGCTGATTGAGACAATAGCCATTTGTTGCTCAATGTTGACCCATCTTTTTCATACAAAAAGAGGTGTTTCTGAACGGTACGGCAAGCAGACTGTCACTGATCTAGTGTTAGTGTCTTTCAGTCTAGTTGCAAATACAGTCCCTTCCAAAAGTATTGGAACGGCAAGGCAAATTCCTTTCTTTTTGTTGTTCACTGAAGACATTTGGGTTTAAGATCAATAGATGCGTATGAGACAAGAGTTCAGAATTTCTGCTTTCATTTCCTGGTATTCACATGCAAATGTGTTAAACAACTTAGGATATACCACCCTTTGTTTGATTTCCTGCCTGTTGGGTCCTCTCCGGGGCCTCCTCCAGATAGGGCCACAGTGTCCCTGGACCCCCCGTCTCAACCCCAACGTCTTACGCTGCTATATTATTGTGCTGGGGGAGTAGGGTCAGTTCTCCTTCTCCACTATAAATCCTTTTAGATCTAAGGAATGCATTTTCAAAAATGTCCCTGTATTCTGTGGTTTTAAACTTAGGAGGACATAAGGTCTTGATGCATACCTGCAAAGTACCAGGCTTTACCTGGTGCGGTCCCTGTCCAAAGTCCTCCTGGTTGTGTTGCAGATCAAGACGATACCTGACGATTTCAGCTGCCACTCTGCTGACACCCTCCCCCTGTCTCCCGCTGTCCTTGTCCATCTGGTTATGCCTCCGATCTAGACTAGGTGTAAATAGACTCTGGGCTTAGCCCACATGCAATGAACTATTCAAATTCTGACTCTTAATATGTTCACCCGGCACAGCCAGAAGAGGAGTGGTCACCCCTCGTAGCCTGGTTCCTCTCTAGGTTTCTTCCTTAAATGTCAGCTCTCTTAGGGAATTTTTCCTAGCCACTGAAGTTCATCACTATTGTTGTTTGCTCCCTGGGGTTAAAGGCTAGGTGTTTTGAGAAAGCACTTTGTGAAAACTGCTGAAGTAAAAAGGGCTTTATAAAAAAAAAAAATTGATTGATTGATCGACCCTTTGTTTGAACCCACCCATTTTTCAAGTGAGCAAATGTATTAGAACATGTTGTTTCCCAGGTGTTGTCTTATAGGGTGATTGTTCAAACATTAAATAGCTCTGCATGACTAGTTTAAGTTTCCATCCTTGGTTTAAACCTATAAAGACTG
Source organism: Esox niger (assembly GCA_016801105.1). Taxonomy (NCBI): domain Eukaryota; kingdom Metazoa; phylum Chordata; class Actinopteri; order Esociformes; family Esocidae; genus Esox; species Esox niger. Next base: position 65,550 of record JACXGJ010001924.1, read on the forward strand.
CATTTCTTGTTAAAGAGGATAAACCAACATGAAGACCAGAGAGCTGTCTAGGGGAGAAATGCAAGCCATTGTCAAGCTGCGAAAATAATGAAAATCGACGAGAGCCATTAGACAAACATTGGGCATAGCAAGCACAACAATTTGGAATATCCTGAAAAAGAAAGAAACTACTGGTGTTCTGAGTAACAGACGTTGAACAGGTCGGCCAAGGAAAACAACAATAGTTGATGACAGAAATATTGTGAGAGCTGTGAAGAAAACCCCTAAAACATCAGTAAGTGACATCACCAACGGCCTCCACAGTGCAAGGTTGAAGGTATCACAATCCACTTGTGACTGGGACTGCTCCGTCATCTAAAGGGAGACTGAAGGGAGAAACACCCGGAAACAAACAAGAACTGAAAGAAGCTGCGGTAAAAGCCTGGAATAGCATCACAAATGAAGAAAGCAACAGTTTGGTGATGTTGATAGGTCGCAGGCTTGAGGCAGTTATTGCAAGCAAGGGTTATGCAACCAAATATTAAATGTTATTTACTTTAAGATTATTTGTTCCTTTAATTTTGTTCACTTAAAAATGCTGCTTTCTAATACAAATGGTGATATTTCCTAAGTTGTTTAACTCATCTAGATGTGAATACCAGGAAATTAAAGTGGAAATTCTGAACTCTTGTCTCATACTCATCTTTTGATCTTAAACCCAAATGTCTTCAGTGACCAACACACCTTGAGAAGATGTAAGACATTTTTTATTGATTTTGGAATATATTTCAGGGGAGCATGGCCTTTCTCTTACCTATAAATAAAATAAAATTTCTTATTCTATATCACCGTTAACTGACTCGGCTCCTTCACTCTTATGTAAATAAACATGTTATGTACAACATGGGTACCATCATGAACATTAGTTAATATGTATTGCATAATTGAACAAAAATTAAGTACGTGTCTTAATTCAAGATTAACGTATTACCAGTTAACCATTATATACAAATGGAGATATTTACAGTAAAAATACATTTATTTATCTGCATCACAAAAATGTTAACTAGCTAATACACAAAATGTTTCAGTTTTAACAAACAAATCATTGTTAATGGACCTACCCCTATCAGAAAATGTTACCACACACTGTAAATTGGTCTGATATTAAAGCATGCATTTTGTTGGTCAGACTTTGTAGTGTGAATAGGCAAATTTTACAATTACAAATGATCAGGCTCAAAAGCACCCCAAACCTTCAGGCTATACAAAGTTCACATGTTGTACCATCTCCAGTTTTGAGTTCTCAATAAAGGCATTGGAGGAAGAGAGGGACTTCCTTTGAACAACTGTTAACCATCTGACTGGTAAGTAACAAATGTTTCATGCAAGCCCACATTATTTGTGGAAAGGTTGAGAATCAAACTGATTCGCAACTTGAGATTACACTAGCGGTTTTTGAAGTCACATTTACATGAGCTCAGTAAGAGACGTTCGCTTTTCTTAACCAGCTTCGCTTTGGCAAATCACTGAAAAACTTCTTTTTTCAGAGCAGCCTGTATTTCTCCTGAGGTTACCTGTGGGGTTTGCTATGTATCCCGAACAATTCTGGCAGTTTTGGCTGAAATCTTTCTTGGTCTATCTGACCTTGGTTTGATATCAAGAGATCCCAGAATTGTACACATCTTAATAAGTGATTGAACAGTGAATGGCATTTGGATATATTTTTATATCCTTTTCCATCTTTTTAAAGTTCCTTTACCTTGTTACGCATGTCTTTTGACAGTTATTTTCTGCTCCCTAGGGCTCAGTATCTATACTACTCAGTGCATCCACGTGAGAGCTAACAAACTCATTGACTATTCATACACAGACACTAATTGCAATTTAAAAAGCCACAGATGGGGTACTGTACCTTTAATTGACATTTTCACCTGTGTGTTTCACCTTGTGTGTCTGTAACAAGGCTAAACATTCAAGGGTATGTAAACTTTTGATGAGGGCCATTTGGGTGATTTCTGTTATCATTATGATTTAAAAAGGAGCCACACAACTATGTGATAATACATTTTTTGCATGATCATATATTTTAGTGCATTTGCATTCATTGCAAATCTATACATTACACTTGTACTTACAAATACTTGTAAATGTTCTGCCCTCTTCTATCTGCATTTCTGGTTAGGCAAAAACTGAATTTCCTTCTACTGTACTTGTTCAATGACAATAAAGCTGAATCTAATCTAATATTCCTCTACATAATTCTATACTATAAGTATTATAATATTTAGATTAAATGTTATAATAACTTTAAATAGGATATTATCTTATTTTCCATTCTAGGCTTTGATAACACCTCAAACTGGAAATAAATAAGAGCTAACAACTGTTTTTTATGGTCTGTGAAAGAGAGAAAAACTTGTTTAACAAAAGGGATAAATTAATATTGTTATTCAGTTCACTTTCTTGTTTTGATCATTAAAAAGGCATCCTTCTGTACAATAACGCACCTTTATACCTTTATCCCTTACAAGTTAATCTGACATGCTTTATTCTGGAATATTATAGGAACAACAAGCAGAACATTTTAATATGAAAGGACTGTGAGGCTTGGAACATATATGGCTGGAAGATTATTGTCCCTTTGATGTAGATTTCGGCTCCAATTAAGACAGGTCTGTTTGGCCTTGGGCCGCGTTCAGATTTACACACTTTTAATCATACTCCCGCTGCCTACCAGGGGTGTGCAAAGTTAAGTCTTCTCTTTACGTTTTATCATACTCTGGCATTATCAAATGGGACTAGATTTCTCTTAAGTTATCGCTATAGAACGGTGTGAAACGATTTCCTGCTCTAAAAAGCAGATTTAATGATCATGTTGGCACACTCATCTCCCCCTACTCCTCTAGAGAAGGTGAGGGAGGAGACGGTGGACGATAGGATAAGGCGAAAAGCCATATCAGTGGTTGTTTTAGTACTTAATAAACCCTGAGATAGCAGCATCAGATTGCCATCAGCTGGGTGAAACTGAAAGGTTAATGACAGCAATTTTGTTATGAGAGAAGGGGGAACGAGATGGAGGAATATGGATCATTTTCCCCGTAACTGATAACATTCTACTCACCTCAGAAAGTATTTTGTCTGTAAGGAGTGTCTCATCTTTACCGAGGGATGTTGGGATAGGACATGGGTCATGTTCCTTTATGATATTAGGGATAAAGTGGTGTTACTGATAGTTGACTGTCCTTTATTTGAGGTAACCAAATCAATGTTTTGGTACCAAATAAGTCTTAGTTTTTTTTGGTACCAAAAACCCTCCAGTCCCATCACCAACATGTTATTGTATGCAATTCTGTTACCCTACCAATCTAACCAGTAATAGAGAGGTTTTCTATTAGTATATGGAGATAGAAGACTGGATTTGGGGTGGCGACATAAAACCATTTACGTCTCTCTGAATACAGACTGGTTTGTCTTCACACTACCACAAAGAAAACAGCTTAGCAGCGTGGGAATTTGTTTTCCATTTAGAGAGAGAAGCACTTTGTCTTTCCAATCGTTACCTGTCTGAGAATCAGTTGCTCCATTAAGGCTAGGCCTAAAGAGAGAGGTGCTGTCTGGGTCTAAATTGCAATTAGTGTGCCCACAAGTGAGGCCGGCACCAGTTAACTTGGGATATTGGAGTGCAAGTGCCCTAGTAATCAGCCTTTGGTCATGTAGAACAATGCATACAATTAAATTGACATTAATGAATAATTGTGTAATGAAAATGGAAGAGGCGAGTTAATTGCATGTTACAGTGAGTGTAATGCCCTGATAACCTTGCGTCTAATGCTATTCTTAGTATGGCTGCCAAGTCCTTCCTCTCACAAAGGTATCTCTCAGTCTCGCTCTCTCTTTTGCTCGCTCTCTTGCTTCAAATCACACTCTCTCTCTCGACACGGCGGGAAGTCATTAGACCCAGAGAGTAGATAATGCTGTGGTGGTGACGTTGCGCAACTCTGTGTCTACAATCTAGTAGAGACATTTTTTTCAGGGGGATTTTTTTCCCCTAAGTGGGGAATGTTGAAGTCATTTGTACACAGCCTGAATAGAAATAAAGGTCATCCGCGCTAAGCAGACTGGATGCCTTTATGGGTGCTACTTTAGTCTCCTCTCAAAGCCATCTAGATGCACTTACCTAAAGAAATGTCATTATAAACGGACTGTCAATGGGACAGGTCCTTCTCTTTTGACTCCTTGGGACAAAGGACAAATGTGTTTTACGCACATCCTAAAGATTTAAAGTCCTACATTATCAGATTCTGAAAAGGCCAAGGGTATATGATGCTACAGAGAGTTAAGATAAACTTAAAAAAAAATGTTAGACCCTAACAAATGCTGGTTTTAGTTAACCGCAATAGCAGTTGCTAGGTAGATGTTCAAAAGCACAAATGAGGCACACATTTACACAACTATCTCACAGGGCCACTCAAGGTTTGTTGAACATTCACAACAATAGGTAATTGTCTTATTATTAATTTCCCATTTAAATGTGAGTTTAGTAATTATTTTTGTCACAACTGCAGGTAAGGATCCAAGCGCGGACTAGGGAGGTGTGGGGGACTGACAGACAGAGCAGTCGGGGACGGGCAGTGAGGCGTCTCACGAACCGGTGGCGAAGGCACAGGCAAGCAGCAGGCAGAGTAGTCGAGGATGGGCGGAAGGTCGGTAAACGAGCGGGCGGCAGCAGTACAGTCAGGGAGCAGGCAGAGTAGTCGGGGACAGGCAAGAGATCGGAACTCGGACAGAGATCATACGTACAGGCAGGGCACAGGCAGAGTTGTTGGGGACGGGCGATCGGTCGGTACACAGATAATCGAGACAAGCGTTTGTAGAGTGCGAGATGTGGCATGCAAACATAAACCATTGATCCGGTGGGGAAGAGAAGACAGGGAGCTGTAGAAATACGGTTGGTGATGAGGTGAATGGGAACGGGTGTGTGAACGTAGATTGTGAACAGGTGTTGGAACAGCTGTGTGTTTGTTGCTCAGGGATGCGAGGTGTGACAATTTTATTGCAAGTTCGGTCGTGGAATAAAGGATTTAAGAGAAAAGAATGATGATGCACAGTTCTCCGCTTTGCGCAATTTTTCACCATGCCAACACATGCTTTTGGCAATCGGTTCTTGCCATTCTAAAAGCTGCGTAGACACAATCACAAATGTATGAATTGATTATAGATGTGTGTTAAGAATCAGGCCGCAGAAAGCACTTATCTGATGGGTGTCCTACAGTCCCCACTGCTTCTCCTCAAAAATTGGCACCCACATTAATGTTTTTCTCCAATATGCCAGTTCGAAAGAGCTCCAATGTGGGCTATTATTGCATCATGTTGAAAGTGAGAAGCTGAAGAATGAAACGGGTAGGCTTAACAAATAAAGGTTTGTCAGATTTGACTGTTGTTGAGGACAATTAAACATCAACATTAGAAAGTGTACTTTAAATATGCTAATGTCCTAAAATGTTGTTCTTTCCAAAAGTAGATACAATTAAGATCCATTACCTTGTGGTGGAAATACACAATAAAAAGTGTCTATTTCGTAACAACAACACTTACAGTGTAAGTACTAGGAAAGAGACTGTAATTTAAAGCAGTGACTGTTCCCACATAAATGCACTGTAGTTACAAAAAAAAAGGGCTATAATTTGAAGCAGTATCCATTCCCATATACAATAGTTACAATATAGTTAAAAGCAAAGAGGGCTGTAATTTGGAATGGTGTCTAGTTCCACAGAGTTACGGTGTAGTTACAAAGAGGGCCAAAATTTGAAGCGGTATCTGTAACCACATAGATACACAGTAGTTACATCTACCAAGGAAGTATGTTTGGTGTAGTCAAATGAAGCAGATTCTGACTCACAGTAGCTCCACAGTAGACGTAACACCTCAAACTGTCAAGAATTGTGGGGAGTCCAAAGCAAAAATCCAAAAAGGGAGATGGAGGCAGATGCAGGGGTTCAAGGGAAAGACTTTAATCAAAATAAAAGTAAAACAAAACCGAGTGCCGTGCACTACACCAAAAAACAATTAACTTAACTAGCCAGGCAAAAGGGAGCAGGAGCAGGAGCAGGAGACACAGGTGCAACAGGACAAGACAGCAACATGACAATACAATGATCCGACAAACACAGGGAGAAACTGACTGAACTAAATACAGAGACTAACGAGCAGGACAGAAACAGGTGGGGGCAAAACACAGGTGAACTAAATACACTGATTAACAGGAACAAGGACAAGACAGATCACAGAGAAACAGAAAACATGGACCGGAACGGCCCCAGCTGGCCGGGGCCGTCACACAAACTAATTAATTAATGTCAAATTTAAATGAGAGGGAATGTTCAAAATAAATACAACTGACAGGGAATTATTCAAAACCAAATCTAAATATCTGCACAATTTAGACAGAGACTTTATAAAATATTTTTTTTAAACATTCATATACAATAACAAACAACTACCGCCATATCCAAAAGTTTGTTTTGCAGGTCTGGTGTGCTGTCCATTTACGGCATTTGCCATTCTGTCTAAGCACACAGCCTCTGTCCAGCTTGGTATAGAGGGGAGTCCCAAAATCTGGTCCCTTAGAAATGATCTCGAACTCATAGAGAATTTCATTAAAAAGCGTTGCTTGTGTTAGCTTCCTGTTCTCTGATGTCCAAGAACAAAAGTTATGCAACCAGAAAGTCAGGGGAGAGCCATCTTTATTCAGCATGAGACTTACGATGTTAACAGGTCATAGTTCCCACTCTCTCCCTCTCCAAAGAATACAGGAAGTTCCACAATACTTATACCTAATAAAAGGGAGGCGGCCAAGTGTCAAACCCAGCCAAATACCCTCCAATAAGAAAGGCCTAACTGACCCTTGTATAGGATGTTCCAGCATATGGTCAATGGTCCTATCCCTCAAGCCTGTGACAGTCACATGGGCAACTCCTAGCAGGAGGTATGGACAGGACCTTTGTCCTATCCATCCACATCAGCTCCCATGTGGTACTCCCATGGAAACAGCCATAGGTCCAGATAGCAGGCACTCTGATTTGACACATTGGACCCTATCTGAGAAGTAGTTGGTAAAACAGGCGAGGCAGTCATTTTAGAAAGCAAGATTGTTGAGTCTACCAATAAGAATCGAATGGTTGACCGAGTCAAAGGCCATGGACAGGTCAATGAAGACGGATGCACAGCTGTTGTTTATCACTTGCGATTATGTCGTTTAGGACCTTAAGCGTAGCCAAGGTGCACCCATGACCAGCACGGAAGCCAGATTGCATAGCAAAGAGGGTGCGGTGTGACACAAGATGGTTGGTGATCTGTTTGTTTATCAGACTTCAAATAATTTAGAAAGACAGGGCAGGATGGATATAGGTCTATAGCAGTTGGGGTCTGAAGTATCTCTGTCTTTGAATAGGGAGAATGACAAAAATAAATAAATTTGTGCTTGTGGGGAATGCACATTACTGTTTGAAATAGCTACCCGTTGTTTCCCTGACTGCCTGTGTGTACCGGTTCCTGACTTTCCTGAAAAGTTGCAAACCTCTGGGATTGTTAGAAGCCACGGGATGTTTTTGTGCTGGTGGTCAGGTCTAGGGTGAACCAAGGTTTATATCTGTTCTTAGTTCTGAAGTTTTTGAATGGGGCATGTTTATTTAGTGCGGTTAGGAACTTGTTTTTGAAGAACAGCCAGGCGTCTTCTACAGACAGGATAGAATACGTTTGATGTTCTCCCAGTTAACCAGTGCCAGGTCTTTTAGAAAGGATTGTTCGCAGAATTGTTATGGACGCAAGCAATCTGGCAGTGATTGCTAAGATCCTGGCTGTAGACAGCAGAGGTGAGTAGTATAAGTAGGGTATATTGTATCACTTTGGTGATTTATGAACCTGGTGGGCGGAGCTTCCAGATTGATTTGACAGGTGGGCGGGACTTCCTGGAATGACATATGCAAGTGTTATAACAGGTGGGGTATGTTTGATGTCTTAACAAATGGGTTCCGTAATGTTAAATTCCCGGGCAATAAACAAGTGTTATATCAACTGCATTATGTTTGATGTTCAACAAAAGGACGCCAGGGATCAGCAATGCTGTAACACCCTGGCCTTTTATGTTCCAATTAGTGTTAACAACTGTTAGAAATCAGCCATGTCGTATAGTGGTAGTAATAATAACTCGCGTACTCGGTTGTCAAGGGAGAGAGTATTCAGTGTTTATTGCAGCATATTGATAGTCTATTAGCACATGATGTTACAGGCTCAAACTCTTCCCTACTCTCTTTGTCTCTCTCTACTCTCTCAACTGTAATGTGGGGTACAAGCTGTTAAATACCTTGAGGGGTGTGTTTACCTAGCAAAGCCAAGACACTAACCCCCACACCAAATGGTCAAACATTCCTGTGGTTACCAGAGTGTAACCCAGGGAGAATCTTAACTTTCTGTTATTCTCAATATCTAGGCACATTCACTTCTAATGAACCATACATTCATATTGTAGTTGTTAATGCTCAGATCCTACA
>JACXGJ010001925.1:0-73971 GCA_016801105.1 Esox niger
GTGTGTGTGTGTGTGTGTGTGTGTGTGTGTGTGTGTGTGTGTGTGTGTGTGTGTTTCCATTTGCTATGGGAGGTTTGATACTTTGATCTGGCACTGTGGGCTCAGCTGTGAACAAGCTTTGTTTAGTTTTTTTTACACTTTTTGTAAAAAAAAAAACTGCAACATGTATATATTGATTTAAGAATTCTACTTTTGTGGTATAATATATGTTGTTATTTTTAGAACATGCCATAAGACCAGAATGCTGGCACTGAGTCATAGTGAAGACCTGAGCTGAAGATACACACTTCCCCCTTTTCTTCCACCTGTTCTCTGTACACCGGTCAAACAAGGAAACAGGGCTCCTGTTGATCTCACCACCTCTCAAAAGCGAACCAACGCTTTTTATTATTGTTTTATACGCATGCAATCTTGTGAACCATTTTGTCATGTTTTTTGACACACTGCTGCTCTGGGTTCTTTTGGTGCAGGAGAAAACAATCAAAGTAATAAATCAATATTTAGATTGATAACCATCGGTCCGGTACACTTCCTGGGATTATTGATATAACTCTATTTGGGCTCCGGGGGCCTCTCGGCCTCGTGATGTTTCCGAAATGCATTGTGTGTAATTTTTTTCCCCTGGCTGTTTGCATACTGTTGGAAGGCTTAGCGTGGGTGCGCTTTCCCCCCCTACCAGTGTCAAATGGAGCAGATGGCGTGTCTGTTGGAGGTGTAAGAATGAGACGTGTGTGTGTGTGTGTCAAGTACACACTGTCTCTTTATTAGTCTATATATCATGGGCCAGTTGCTTGCTGAAAACCTGGGAGATGCTAGTAGGGACATTGACCCTGGAAAGTGATCACGGGGGAATCCTGAGAGGATCTTGTAGCTGCGAAACGCACAGGGCACTCAGAGTTCATGCAGGAACAAATATGCACGCCACGTTCCCCTTGAATGTAGCCCGTTCCTTGGTGCCAGAACAGCCACTTCATTAGCTTCTAAAACAGGGTTTCTCCGCTGCCACCTTCCGTGTGTCCCTGAGGTGGCATTTTGTTAGTTACAGCCCAGCAACGACACGCCCAAATCGACTTCCCATGCGGTCCTAAAGCCTGTGGTTAATTGAATCAAATGTGCAAGAGCAGCAACTGGAGGCCTCTGAAGTCGAGGAAAACCTCAGCAGGATTGTTGCTGTCTTAACTGTCCCCCACAGACTTCTGATAAAAGCGAATCACACAGTGAGATGGAATTCAGAACAAATAAGGGGGTTGAATGCCCGCACGCACGCACGCATGCACTCACACACACACACACACACACACACACAGACGCACAAACACACTTCCAAATCCTATGTTGTAGGGCTCACATACCCTGCGTATCAATAAAACAAGGCCTGAGAAATATGCTCTGAAGACAACCTGAAGTAAAGCACTGGGGGGCTTGGTTGCCCGGGTTACGTAAAACACCGTTTACATAACGGTCTGCTCCTTTGATGAGGAGGTTGAAACAGCAGTATTCCTGGGAAAGGTGTGGGGGTCTCCTCTAACGAGGGCCCATTTCAGGTCCGTCCTCTTTGTGTTCTCAGTGTACACACTGATCACATGGCACCGGTCAAAACAGTGCTGACCAGGCTGTCTTCAATCCCATGTTATTAGAACACCGCTGCTTTGGTTTTATTCATGGGCCCATAGATATATTCTCTATTTAATGGAGAGGTACAGCAGATATATACAGGTTTCATATGAGCCCCATTTAAAAGTCAATCTTGCTGTGTGTGTGTGTGTGTGTGTGTCCTCGGGGGTCTGCTTGTAACTGCTAGTGGGCAGAACACGTGTATTGATTTTAAAGGTGTCATCGCAGTGCACGTTTTTAATTTCAATGGTGTTTGATTTAGTCCGTGTTGGCAAATCCATAGATATCGATTGTACCCATGAGGGTTGTTGTTTTTTTGTGAATAAGAGCTGAACTATAAAATTATTAAATAAGATACATAATTGTTTATATTTAACCATGAATCATAAGGTGACAAGTCAAACCAGTTGGATTTCTAATGGAAAGGACAGTCGTGTGCACTGGATTTAGGTGACAAATCAAACCAGTTGGATTACTAATGGAAAGGACAGTCGAGTGCACTGGATTAAGGTGACAAATCAAACCAGTTGGATTTGTAATGGAAAGAACAGTTGTGTGCACTGGATTAAGGTGACAAATCAATGGATTAAGGTGACAAATCAAACCAGTTGGATTTCTAATGGAAAGGACAGTCGTGTGCACTGGATTACGGTGACAAATCAAACCAGTTGGATTACTAATGGAAAGGACAGTCGTGTGCACTGGATTAAGAAGGCGTAGGGTAGTTATTGGATAGTTTGGAGAATCATAATGACCATCTTTAGATTCTCTGAAGATAATCATACTGCCAATAAACTATCAAAAATAAATTGCATTCTTGTTAAGATTATGGTCAGGTTTACATTAAATGGAAAGGTAAGTTTTAGGGAAAGGGATAGGGTAAACATGGGCTTTAAGGTTAGGGTAAGTGGTTAGTAGATAATTAACTGAAATGTAATTATAGTCTGTAGACTGCCTGTAAAGCAAATAGAGATTGATCATCCAAAAAAGTGTTTGCTGATAGGTTAGCTGGATTTAAATCCCTTTCAGAAGGGTTGGAGGTTTGTCAAAATTGTACTTATCCAAGATTATTATTCCACCGATCTATTTGTTTGACAATAATACGATAATTTTGGAGTTAAATATTACAACGGATGTTTGCGCTATCTTGCTGGTCTTTTCCCACTGTATGTTAATGTTCCAGAGAGGCGTGGGTATTCGTGAGCACACACTAGACAGCTGTCCAATATCGACCTAGTGAACTGCAGCTTTGATTCCCTGATTCAGGGTTCCAGTGTGATGCTGCGTAATTACGTACGTCTGACTGTGTTACTAGTGTTTGTGTAAGTGTGGACAATAAATATACTGGAGCTGGCTTATTGCAATACTGACACTCATGTGTGGGTGTGCTTCTGTTAGAAGGGACAGCATTTAGCCGACAGTGTTTGCGTTACTGTGCTACTGTCTGGGAAAAGCTGTCTATCCTAGCGAGGGTTTATGTTGAAGTGTTGTTGTGTCAGTGTGGAAACTGTGTACGCTAAGTAGTGTTGGCCTAATGGCACTAACTGGCATGATTTTGCCTGGCACTTAACCTGTATTTATGCCATATACCACCACTCTGCCACAATGAATCCTGTCACGCTGTGAGACGAATGCCGGGGCGTGGGCATGCCAGATCTAGTTACTCGTATAAAAGACCCTACAAGACAGTAGCACCATCACACCACTCTGCTAGAGTGTGTAACATATAGTCAGAAACCATTTATTTGCGTTTTGTCATGTGTCGTTCTTAAACCATCTCTTGACAAAAGGTGGTCTCCCGTGGCAACTAGGCACAATCGAGTACGCCTGTGCATGTAGATTACCTTCCGACAGGCAGATAGAAATTATTCTCTGATTCTATGGCCCTTTATCTCTCGAAAAACAATTATGTGGATGAACGGTGTGTGGAATGGGATCAACCTCTCTGTTGCAATCAGGGAATGAGACTATGCGGGCCTCCAACATGTCGGCGTGAAACTAGAAACCCATCTTAGTGAATGGGGCTCGAGGCGTGACTTGGTGCATTGGTACATCCGCCTATTCTGGGAGTTGACTTGAGGCAGCATTTTAGGGTACTGAACAACTTGTACCAAATAGGATTTGTTGTTGATCTTGACGTCCCCTGAGTCCTGTTCTTTAGAAAACGGACTGAGACAGGGAGAGTTTACTTCTGCTTCTGTTTTCCATGTTAACATTACTTTTTTAAATTGAGCACTTCCTCAGTAGTTTCTGGCTTTTTGTTGTCATGGTTTTCTTATGTTTTTCAAAGGAGAACTTGAAGCTGTTAGCTGTCCTCTGTCCTCAATCATGAAGCTATTTGCCGTCCTCTGTCCTCAATCATGATGCTATTCGCCGTCCTCTGTCCTCAGTCATGAAGCTATTCGCTGTCCTCTGTCCTCAATCACAAAGCTGTTAGCTGTCCTCTGTCCTCAATCACGAAGATGTTAGCTGTCCTCTGTCCTGAATCATGAAGCTATTTGCTGTCCTCTGTCCTCAGTCATGAAGCTGTCCTCTGTCCTCAATCACGAAGCTGTTAGCTGTCCTCTGTCCTGAATCATGAAGCTATTCGCTGTCCTCTGTCCTCAATCACGAAGCTGTCCTCTGTCCTGAATCATGAAGCTATTTGCTGTCCTCTGTCCTCAATCATGAAGCTGTCCCCTGTCCTCAACCATGAAGCTGTGCTCTCCTATGTCCTCCATCACGAAGCTGTTAGCTGTCCTCTGTCCTCAATCGCAAAGCTGTTAGCTGTCCTCTGTCCTCAATCACAAAGCTGTTAGCTGTCCTCTGTCCTCAATCATGAAGCTGTTAGCTGTCCTCTGTCCTCAATCATGAAACTGTCCTCTGTCCTCAATCATGAAGCTGTTTGCGGTTCTCTGTCCTCACTCATGTAGCTGTTAGCTGTACCGTGCCTGTTTTACAGGCCTTGTGCAATGGTTTTCTTCAAAGACTTTGCCTATGCGTTCATGCTAGTCCAATACCTGCGCTATATTGAACAATATATCATGAAACAAAGTCAACAGAGCACTGGGTGTTCTGTGCACTGAAGCTATTTGCTTTGATGGAAGATTGTATTCGATGTTCTTACAACGTACCCTGCAGTGTTAAGACCTAGCAACTTAACGCCTTTAAATTCACATCAAAGTAGCTCCAACGTGACTCTGTTCTGCTGTGTTATTCACATTATTGATTTCCAGAGCTTTCACATTATGTAAGCATGGAATGCACTTAGGATTAATCCATTTAAATTCAATCATTTTTTGACAGCACCTCTGGATTTGAGCAGAGCCTTCCAGACATACTTGGCCATTTCTGAAGAAATCAGAACATGACTATTTGGACCTGAATGCCAACACATTAAAGCAATAAACCGGCTGAGAGTTCCCTGACCCACCATACTGTTAGCAATATATGATTTATACTATATATCTCAAAAGCTCATAAACAGGGTAAGCAATCTATTTGATAATTATTTAGGAGGAAAAGAGACGCTCCTTTCCACAATTTAATGTTTTGGGGATTTGCCCACCATCATCTGAAACACAACAAGCCTTTAAAGACCAACATAGAAATGTAATTACTAGAATAGACCTTTCCTTACTGAAATTTGCTTGACACACCAGTGATATCATTACTACCTAAACCATGGCCCCCAGCCAAACCACACTTCATGATATTTCTATTTTTTTAGTTTTCTATATAAGGGATTGACAATATAATTGAAAACGACACATTTTGTCATGTGAACTTTCTCTGATAGTGACTATGTTTGGGTTACAATTTGAATATTGACATTTCTGCATGAATTCCATTTCAATGAATTATTGGTGGAAGTTTTTACCAATTTTTACATGTGTCCTTATTTTCATTCTTTATGTACTGTGTTCCAAAGAGCAGAGACAATTCCCTAAATTAGATTTTATAACAAGCTTTTAATGTAGTTTCATAATGAATTGTAGTCAATGACAAGTGACAAGTTACTGCAAATTTCTATGTAAAAAAATCTGGGATCAACTATGTCTGAAAATAAGGCCGATAAAATAAATTGTGAACCACTGATCAAGACAACACAAAAACTTTAAGTTGGGCAACTGTACCTATTAAGTCCACATACCCTTTGAGTCTGAAAACATATCTCTGTGATGGTTAACATTGACGCCAACATAATTGAGAGGCTTTTTACTTTTACTTAATTTTATGACAATCAGATTTTCCATTATTATATCACAAATGTGAAAGCGCTACTACTTCCTGCTGGTGAATTCAGACTTTGCTGAAACATTTTGTTGTGTACCACACCACCTGATAATCAAATTATTCCTATATTTTCTGTGCTTTTTGTGTATTTTAGTCATATTTAAACTAAGAGGTTCATGTTTTTATTCATGCACATATATCAATATTCTTGAATGTTTACTATAATTCAGCTACTTAACAGAAGGATTAAATGAGCTAGCGCTCTCACCATGTCACAACCAATACAGTGTGCTATCACAGCTTGCCGGATGTCAAAAAAAATATTAACAATACATTTCACTGTTAAATTAAACATACTTTATCAATGTATAAAATGTATTTGAAAATATCCCGTATTTCCAGTGGGCTTAAATGATGCACTTGCATAAAAAACATCTGTACAGGGAAAAGTGTAAGTGAAAAGAATCTTCGTCATGATCAATGCAGACTTTGCATACTGTTGCAGCTTCCAGTGTATATTTATTGGCAATAGATATTGTTTAAAATATCTTACTCAAAGAATTTGTAATTCAGGTTTTTTTGTAAACCACTCCTGCTCCCATAAAGCCCAGTTGAGTTTAATGGACGAATCTTTCATATTGAATGCTCGATTCACTTCAACTTAAACGAATGTTGGCATCACCTACTTGGGTATGTTGTGTACAGAATATATTTAGTTGACTTGGAAAAATGGTGTAAGGAAATTCATATAACTATGAACAATCTATAATTGTTTCTCTATTTAAAAAGTTTTTTAAATTGTTGAATATACATTAAAATGTCCAAACCTTACAGCAGTTGGGCTTAATAGGTACGCTTACCTGATGTAAAAACAACTTTGAGCCCCTTTATCTCTTGGCTGTGTCCTTCGTATAAATGTACATGGATTTCAAATGGATCTATCTGAATTTATAATCTTGGACAGATTGCAAAGAATATAACATATTTATTACTCATAAACTGTTACCTTCCATTGAACTTTTACTTTACTTTTGCTCTTTGAAGTTCATAGCAATCAGGAGAGAATCAATGTCATGATAGAGTAATTATAGGCCAATTTGTTATGGACACTGTACAAAATCAATGACACTTCTTTTCTTTCCCTTCCCCTATTGTTGTCCCTACCAAGGGCATCAGTCTGGAAGCGGACTCATTTGTACATTAGGTAACTCTGCTTACTCTTTAAATAAATCTCAGAGCTGTGTTGACAGACTGGGGCTCCTCACACTGTTGATATGGGTCTGCTCACCTGATCATCGACCAGCAGGCTGTCAGGGTTGTAATTTAAACCACTCTCAGGGGAGATAACAGCGACTAGGCTAATTTGCCATGGACAGAAGCAAACGGCCTGACCACTATCTGTGTGTGTGTGTGTGTGTGTGTGTGTGTGTGTGTGTGTGTGTGTGTGTGTGTGTGTGTGTGTGTGTGTGTGTGTGTGTGTGTGTGTGTGTGTGTGTGTGTGTGTGTGTGTGTGTGTGTGTGTGTGTGCGTGCGTGCGTGCGTGCGTGTGTGTGTATATGTGTGTGAGCACGCATGCGCAGAGCAGAAAGACATTGCAGAGCTTATAGGTCCCTATGGCAACATGGTCCTGGCTGATGAAAACAGCATAGACCAGACTACATTTTAAGCTGGTCTACACTGGTCCATGCTGATCAAGCCAGTCCGGGAGCGAGGGAGTGTGAGTCCAAGAACATCTTGAAACAAATAGTGAGGTGATGTCACAAGATGGGCAGGACATTTCTTGTAGTGAGCGTTGCGGTTAAATGCTGCCAATCGCAGAAAGTGCTTTTGCCACCTGTGTAGTGGATGGAGAGTCATGGAAAACCACTCACCACATTTTTTGATTAATTTAAGCAAACCTTTTTCCATTAAGATTGACCCAACTAGATTTTAATTCACAAAATCCCTTTTTGTGTGATGAATCTGTATAGCACCCATGCCTCTCTTTCATCGACTTTGAAACAAACCGCAAAGCTGAACATAGAAATCTTATGACAACAAGGATGTACTGTTAACATTGATGTCTCATGCTGAATAAAGATGGCGCTCCCCTGACTTTTTGGCTGCATAACTTTTGTTCATGGATATCACATGGAACAGGAAAATAACATTACCCATGACTTGTTTTAATTGACTCTGTCTCCAGTGTTAAGGTCGTGTAGGGAACAACTATGTGGGTTTGAGACACAAACTGGAGGAACAGTATATCTCTGTGGGTCTAAGATGGTCTGTTTCCATCTCCCATATGCTTCTGTGGTATTGCTTAACATGGAATAATATGTTATGATCAAAGTGGCTTAGTCCCAAATTCCACTCTATTACCTTGTGCACTATGCAGTGTGCTTAGTAGGGAATCTGGTTCCATTTAGCAAGGACATATGTGTTATAGGATTGTAGTACTGACATGCGTGTAAGGTTTAGTTCATCCTGGCTAACAGATACTCATGTTCTGCCATGGTTAATCTCTCCCTCTTGTGGTGCAAAAATGAAGTTGCAATAATCTGCATTATTCTATCCTTGCTAAACATTCCTGAAGGATATTATCTTTTAGAAGTCGAGATGCCAATATAAAACAATGGGTACCCACAATGACTGACGATAGAAATAATCAATAATCAATAAAAGTATTATTTGAATGTGCATTGGAGCCTGTGTCCAAAGCAGCGAGAGGAATGTCAAATGATTATATTCATTTTTTCTATTCCTCATATTCACCACCTTCAATATACCTTTTAATCCACTTGCATGTTGTGTTTATTTAAATAGACTGATATTCTTACATTTAAATTAATATATTTGACATTGTTGCATATTGTGTTTTATATTTTTGTTCAGTACAGCTGAATTGACAGTTTTACCCATTCAACCTGTAACTTAAAACAATATTGGTATTCCTACATAGGTCCTTAAAATCCAGATTAATTTGTTAAATGATCCACAGTCTAGCCATGTTAAAACTACACATTTTAAATTGAAACAACAGGACCACTGAGATAACTGTATTTGCTGACAGGTACCACACTGACTGTGATTTCATATTCACACTCAACTGCTCTCAGTTTCACATTACCATATAAACCATCTGTAGATAATAGAGATTGGGTAACATCATCAGAATCCTTGGGTTCTCAGGGAAGATGAGGCGTGATGTGTCTGTGTGTGTGCACATGTTAACAGAACACTAAAAGAACATAGCAAGTGTTTTACGGCCTGACCTCCGTTTAATTCTCCATTCTTGACATGAATGTTTATCCATCTCACTAAAAGCTCAGCTAGACCCCTTCTAGCACTCAGTTGATCTGGACCATTTGAGCAAAGTGGGCAGACTTTAAAAGCCTCCCAAATACCTTGGTGAAATGGGGCAGACATGAAGAGCATTTGAAAATCCTTCATAAATAGCTCAGGCAGTGTTTTGGCCCAGAGGTTTGGTAAAAACGATGCACTTAACCCAAGAACTGGGCCACTGTGTGTATCTAACTTTTGGGACGGAAAAGGGAGAGGTTTTCTTGTGAAGGCCTGAGTAGGATTGCATAATATAATCAATGTCATTGATTATATACACATGTGTGTATGTTACAGTGTTTTTCAGCGAGTGGTCCATGGTACTCCATTAGGTCCACACATTGCACCACCATATGGCACTTGGCACTTTTGTCCTGCTTTTCTACACCAGTGTTTTCCTTAAACCAAAACATGGTAGCTGACTCCACATACACTGCACTTCCTTTACCGTTAACCAAATAGTGCAGTAGATGGTTTGATTTGAGTGTGTGTTCAGTGTTAGTCTGTCTGGCAGCCAGGCTAGGCATCCAATATTTGTCTGTCTGTCTGATTGCAAAGCTAGGTGTCCAGTATTTGTCTGCCTGTATGACAGCCAGGCTAGGTGTCCAGTATTTGTCTGTCTGTATGAGAGCCAGGCTAGGTGTCCAGTATTTGTCTGTCTGTATGACAGCCAGGCTAGGTGTCTAGTATTTGTCTATGTGTCCAGTATGTCTGTCTGTCTGAAAATCATGCTAGGTGTCCAATGTTGGTCATAATAGATAGATGTGCCGTGTTTCACAAATCAGAATCTGAATGAACATGAATGCATTTATTAAAAGTACATTTAGACATAGCCATACCATGACATCGCTGTTTCAATTGAAGTGAGGTTGCTACTAGTGGTCTAAATGTATAAACACAGAATCAACTGAAGTCGACATACATACAGCTCTGAAAAAGTAAAGAACAGAAGGGTTAAAATTAGAGACCACTGCAAATTGAACGCTTCTGTTCCTCATGCAAAACTTTCCTTTTTAACTATTTTGGAAAGGAAAGAAAAGGTGCAGTGGTCTCTTAATGTTTTCCAGAGCTGTATGCGATCAATACACTTAGTGTTGAGCAAATGAGATAGGAAGGGATACAAGTGTTCCTATACAAGAGTATATCCTATACTTTCATAACATAATTTACAGTTCATGTACAGCACATTTACAGATTAAATATCCCTTGCATTCCAAAAGTATTTAGACCAGTATTTTGTTACATGCTTATTCTGAAAAGTTGATAATCTAACTGTTGTTGTAGATGAGGAAAACTCTTAAATCTGTCTTTTTAGCTGGCTTAAGACGTCGATAGTTGTGTTCTTATTGAATGGAGGTCTTTTCCGCTTGACTCATCGAGGGAACCCTACAGGAGGGGGCTCGCTTATCGGCTGTGTGCACGTTTTAAACTCTGCCTGATTTCCATATGCCAGCGTACCGAGGCAATTAAATCCAATCACAATTCACACAACCGATAACAATAGTCAACTGAACCGTCCATGAGGCTCAACCAAAGAGGATGGTTCAGAAAGCAAAGAACGATAAAATAATTTCTTATGTACAGATAAACATTATTTTTGTCCTTTTATTACATTCTGAACGTCTTGGTTAAAACTGAGAGTAAAATTATCATAATTATTGTTTTAATCTAAGTCCTTATATATGCAACAGACACATGTTAAATAATGCTACATTTTGACATTACTTTTCATTATAAATGTACCAAATAACAAATACAGTAGATGTAGGACAAAAAGAGAGATCAAAATGAGTTCACTGGCCATTTTTTTTCCTATGATTCTAATTCACCGCAATGACTTGGAAATAGTTAGGTTTATCTGGCTTGTAAAGGGACAGAACAACAGGAAATTCACCGTGTTGGCTCTGGCATTCAAAACAACGACTTTACGTATAGTGGCCCAACGCTCTTGACCGCTAGATTGTAATTGGATTCTTCCCTGTTGCCATTTTTCAAATCCTTGACTATCCTTGACTATAGCTTCATAGAGATGTGTAGCTTGGATGGCCTGTGATTAGCAGTGGCATTAAGACATCTGAAATTACAATCAAAGTTGGTACTTGATTGTAAAAAAACATCAGCAGTACTCTTTTGACTTCAGCAGGGGGCAGCATTTGCCAACCTGAGACAGGCAGTAAGGTCAGTGCGTTGTCTGTGTTGGCCAACAGGCCTAAAGAAAACATAAGGACCATACCTCAGGCATCTGTGGTTCTAGGAAAAAGGAAGGTCCTGGGTGTTTTACTATAAGACTTTATCCTGAGAACCGGGTTCTGCTGCCACTGCTAAGTGGTATTCTCTGGATTTCTTTGTCCAGTTAAGAAAATGTATATAAAAATCAACAGTTTGTTGATCATAAACATGTAGTTATTAAACACAGACACACAGTCAGTTTGCACAAAAACATTTTCTGTGTTTTAGGGAAGCGCTATTCTAGGTAATACTCCGGAATGGTAATTGTTAGGTAAGAGAGCAAAAGTGGTAAAGGTTAGGTTACCCTCCTGTATGGTTAAGAGGCGTTAAGGGTTGGATGATGGTAAGGGGTAAGGTTAGAAAATAGAAATCTGTTCTGTCATGATGCAAACTCTCATGTATAAGGGTCTGAGTCAGAAGCGTTTATGCCCGGCCACCATCACTGACCACAACTCCCCAGAAAAAAGTTATTCACAGCTACACAAACGTCCTTCGGCACCTAGTGCCAAAACTAAACATACCATAGTGTGCTATTAGATCAACTAATTTGTGCATTTTCACACAAATCAGATCTCCCTGAAATGCCATTACTCCTTGTATGTGCAAATTCAGTGTAAGGCTGGACATAATGGGAATTATTATGCCGTTCATCAAAGTTGGCAATAACCCAAGGAATCACATGCACACATACATGCATTCCCATTAATTCCCATTATGTCCACTGATTTGTTCTTGAGCCAGGTTATCAAGCCATTTCATCTGGGAATTTGGTTGTGTTCTGATAGGAACCAACACAACGACAAAAGTTGCTTAAATGATACTGCCATTTGCTATACCCAGGAAACAACGGAGTGGAAGGAGAGTAAAATAAACCAGAGTTTCCACACAGGTCCAAATACCGCCACCGCACATCCAACTAATCTGTCCTTTTGGCCCACGTGTTCTACAACTCTGCTGGCCAGGTAGACTCCGGTGCTGGGGATCCACAGGGAACAGTTGTAGGCCCCTTCCACATTTCTTTTCTCCAGGGAACTAGTCACAGTCAGCGCACCTCCACCCTCCATTTGCTTTGTGATTTTGGCGTCTCCAGTCAGGTTATTCGTACCATGGAACCAGTGCACCTCTCCGTCAGGGTAGACCCCTTTGAAGACGCAGATGGGACCCTCGTTGTTGAAGCTGGCAGTGGCGTCCGTGTAGCACTCTGAAATGTTAGCATTTTTACTGTTAGTCACTGGCTGTTGTTACTGAAGCACGTGATCAATACAAATCCCATTTGACTTAAACGGAAACAGAGGACATTGTTTAATGAGGGGATTTCTTAAGGAATGTTGAAGTGTCGTGTCTTTCAGTAGATGTACTGTCACCGTAAAGGGTGTGCTGGTTACATGAATTGGGAGGCACTCGGTCGGACACTCACCTTGAAACTTCACGTCGGTTGTCGAATTCTTTATACCACTAATCGAGCGCAGCTTGCAGGTGTAATGTCCCCGATCTAGTGGTTGTACATGAAGCAGGGTCAGGGTCAGCTGAGACGACCGAGTGTAAGTGCACTCCACGTGTCTGCGTGGGTTCGTATGCTTTATCTCAGTCTTTCCCGTAGACCAGTTAACGTCACACAGTATCTCATTATGCTCGTGCAACCAGGAGAGATACTTGATCTCCAGCCCCTCATGGGATGTGATGTTGCAGTGAAGGGTGACATTCTTCAGACACGACACTTTTATGGAGTTCCTAGTGCAGACGTTCACCATGCCTTTACTAGTGCATGCCTCTGTTGATTAAGGAGACATGGTAGTCAGTTAACTGACTTGACAAGAGTTAAACATGGTTAACTGTTTGCTACATGATTGAGTTGCCAACAAAAGACAGTCTCAGAAAATATTAGATAATTGCTGCATAACCTGCATAGCCCTGGCTTGTAAGGGCCTGTTCTTTTGCCAGTTGCTTTAAAGTAAAATTTCTTAGAAGTTTAAATTTCAACTGGATTTGCCTACCTGCCGTTGTGAGTCTGACAGCAACGAAAAGCCATAGTACCCCTGGTTGTAGCAGACACATCTTGGCACATAAGACCTGCTTCTGCTACAGCCACACACAAAAGTTACATATTGGTCACATTTCACTATCTTGGCAGTCTCACACAATCTACTTTCCTTCATTTCTCTCTTTGTCAATAATTACTGTTATAGAATGGATATATTGTACTCTATGAACTTTCCCCGATCCCGATAGGAAAGTGCTCTCATTCTTGTAATTGCCTTATATCCAGATTTTTCAGTCCGATTGATTCTTGCTTTGTTCATATAAGCGTAGCGCATGCATGCAATTTTTGTTTTATTGTCAAAGTTTCATTGTCAAAGATGTGGGTGAAACTTGATACAGAAGCCACTCACCTCAGCGTGAAAAGTGCTGGTCCTCTTCTTTCTTCAGGTAAGCATCTGACTCAACTCTTAAGAACCTGTTATTTCCTTGTACACTTTCAGGAAGTTAGTTGATGATTGACTTTCAGCTTTGTGCTAGAGAAGATTTGGGTGTGTGTCATAAATGCCTTCTTGTTGTTACCTGAAAGATATTGAGATAAAAGGTGAAAGGAAGGAGATTAAATGTAAGAGAGAGGGAGGTGAACAGAGTCAGAGAGTCAAAGGAAACTCACACCAACTATAATTTATGAAGGATGTTGCCTCTAGAGAGCGTCAATATGAGAGGGAGAGTGTTCAGGGAATAAACACACCCACATCTGTGATTGTGGTTCCGGTGGTTGCAGGCCCTGAATGTACAAGATGTGTGTAGGTTTTCGGACAGAACAACTGCATCCTTCAGTAAACACCGCTCCAGGCACTTTGTTCTCCCTTAACTTTTTGAAAGTGACACACCTCTCTGGACTCTGCAATGCCCTCTGGATTTTATACTCTATAAACCTGCGGTTTCTCCCACACTGCCTGTCGAGCCCCCCAACCCCCCCCGCCCCCCCCCCCAGCCCGAGCCTGTGTTTGAGCATCAGCAGTTCCACTCGTAGGAAACACAGATCAGATCCCCCAAAGTGCACCTCAACTCCTGTTGTGTAGCTGTGACTACCTTGACCCTTCTGAATGTTGGCTGATCTCTAGCGGAGGGGGAACACATCAAAGAAATAGGAGCCTATCTGCTGGCAAGCTCTGGCCAGGTCTCACTGATGGCTGACCCACAGTGCTGACCTCTCTGTTGGGCCTTGGAGGTCTGCAATGTGGTAGCATTGGACTGTGTGTGTACAATTACTGTACAATCTTTTGTGTTTGTGTGTGAGTCATTCCACCTTTAACCTCATCCCCAGGCTATGATGCAGAGTCCGTATGGGACTGACACAGCAACGATTTGAAGTTTGCCTTAGTGGATGTTAGCATACTTTCAATGGGAGTGACATGACCAACTAACGTTTCTGTTAAGTTTACTGAGTAAAGACAACACAACACATCTGTATACACATCGGTTTGTATTTATTTTTCTAGTCATCCTGTTTTTCAGTGTTGATCATACTGTATATATACTGTATATATCATATCCACCTACCTCATTTACATTACACTTGCACTAAAAATACTTATTTATTAATTCCAGCATTGTTTGCACTCTGCTATATACAGTGGGGAGAACAAGTATTTGATACACTCCTGATTTTGCAGGATTTCCTACTTACAAAGTATGTAGATGGTCTGTACATACTTGACCATAGGTACACTTCAACTGTGAGAGACGAAATCTAAAACAAAAATCCCGAAAATCACATTGTTTGATTTTTAAATAATTTATTTGCATGTTATTGGACGACATAAGTGTTTGATACATCAGAAAAGCAGAACTTAATATTTGGTACAGAAACCTTTGTTTGCAATTACAGAGATCATACATGTCCTGTAGTTCTTTACAAGGTTTGCACACACTGCAGCAGAGATTTTGGCTTTCAGACTTTCAGCTCCCTCCAAAGATTTTCTATTAGGTTCAGGTCTGGAGACTAGCTGGGCCACTTCAGGACCTTGAGATTCTTGTTACGGAGCCCCTCCTTAGTTGCCCTGGCTGTGTGTTTCGAGTCGTTGTCATGCTGAAAGACACAGCCACGACCCATCTTAAATGCTCTTACTGAGGGAAGGAGGTTGTTGGCCAAGATCTTGCGATACATGGCCCCATCCATCCTCCCCTCAATACGGTGCAGTCGTCCTGTCCCTTTTGCAGAAAAGCATCTCCAAATAATTACGTTTCCACTTCCATGCTTCACAGTTGGGATGGTGTTCTTGGGGTTGACCTCATCCTTCTTTTTCCTTCAAACACAGCAAGTGGAGTTTAGCCCATCCCAGCCTTGTGCAGGTCTACAATATTAGACCTGATGTCCTTACACAGCTCTCTGGTCTTGGCCATTGTGGAGAGGTTGGAGTCTGTTTGATTGAGTGTGTGGACAGTTGTCTTTTATACAGGTAACGAGTTCAAACAGTTGCAGTTAATAGAGGTAATGAGTGGAGAACAAGAGGGCTTCTAAAAGAAAAACTAACAGGTCTGTGAGAGCCGGAATTCTTACTGGTTGGTAGGTGATCAAATACTTATGTCATGCAATAAAATGCTAATTAATTATTTAAAAATCATACAATGTGATTTTCTGGATATTTGTTTTAGATTCCATCTCTCACAATTGAATATACCTATGGTAAATATTACAGACTTCTACATGCTTTAAAAGTAGGAAAACCTGCAAAATCAGCAGTGTATCAAATCCTTGTTCTCCCCCACTGTATGTATATAGATCACATCCACCATCATTATGCAAACAATAATACCTGCCCAAAAATATTTATTTCCGGCACCCTTTATTCTCTGCTCATTGCACAATTGTCTCATCAGTCTTACTCTGTTGCCGTTTGTTTTATTATGTGTAATTATGTGTACTGTATATTGCACTTGGTGACCCTTGTTGTGTGTTCTTTATTTAAGTTTTCTATTGAGTAAACACATCGTGAACCTGTATAATCCAGAGTCAAATTCCTTGTATGTGTACACATACCTGGCAAATTAAGCTGATTCCGATAATTGTGTGGATCACAATTTTTTTAACATTATATTTCCTGTTTTAACTTGTTCATTAACTAGGAAAAGTAGAATAAGAGAACTTTGACCTGTTATTTCAGCCTTGCCTGTCTACTCAAGAATGCAAATGGTTGAAAAACCATGACATTTTTTATTGTTTTAGTTAGTAGTACTATTTTAGTTAGAACTACTGTTTTAGATATCATTAAGGCACCAACCAATGGTATTGGTCAGTAAAATAGTAGAAAGGTCGCTATATTTACTGAATATAATTGAATTCCGAAAAATGTAAATGGATAATTAGGGTGGTCTCAATTCGCTGATCAGATCTAATTACAAAAAAGAAAATGTTCAGTTAATGCTAATTGTATCCGTTTCTAACTACAGATAGAATGTCTGGACAATCTGAGATGGTAAGTTTAAGGCTGATACAACGTAATCGCATCCATGTGCGTATAAGCGTGGGTGTGCAGCCAGTCTGCCTCCGCTCCTGATACATAACTTCTACGTCCACCGCAGTGGGTTGCCAGAGAACACACTGCGGGTTTGTAATAACACAAAGGCTACATCTCCACTGCAACGATACAACACGCCGCTCCAAAACAGCCCCTGGCTGCTACATCTCCAGCCCATTTGCCAGGCTTTGAGATGAGCGTGAAACAAAGTTCGAGGTTTTCTGCTGTGCTGTGACCTTTTGGGTTGCCCCCCCCCCATCTCGGTAACACTAGGTCGTGTTGATTCAGTAATGTGCAGCTTCGGTGCTCCGGCTCCGATAGGTGTGCATATTCCTCAGTGCATCTGCATTTTTAATGTTCCGTACAGATGCCATATCTTGATTTGAGCAAATTTCACATGGCATGAAAGTACACTTCTTGTAGGTGCTAGAAATGCATGACCGGAACCAGGATGAAGTGACTGGGTGCAATTTGTGTCATTGCAGTGATTAGACTTGCGTGTCTACTGCGACTCCCCACGGACGACATTTTTTGGACGTTTTTTTTTTTATTAGGCCTACGCATGTCTAGCTGACAGAAACTTGTTCATCGTAACGTGTTGACCATGACGATCGGACCTTGTTGCATACGATCGGATGGCTATGTATATGCAGATATCCCAACTCTCCAGCGTTTTATTGGCCTCTCCCTGACGACCGCAAGTTATACTGTAGGCTATACAATCTCCCGGAAATCAGAATTATTCCGAGAGCGAACGCGAGTTAGTGCAGAATTGCCAATCGCAATGTACAGATTAGTTAATATGCTCAATTGGATTTTCCTTCTGTACAGTGGATGATCAATTTAAGATACACCATCTGTAATCTGATCTGCCACTAGCGCAGTGTGATGTGAAAAAAGCTGTTGGCTAAGAGCAATTTGAATAAAACATGAAGTCTATTAATAACGGTGTTGTCCCCACCGACAACAAGACATCTTTCACCAACAACGCCACGATGCATTTCACACTTCTAGCCAAACATTGCCTGAAAATCACAGAATGTTGTGTACTCCATCTCACACCCTGGCACGACACACTGTTAAGGTCTATATATTTTCTACAGCTTGTCAAGACTCATCCGATACTTGATTGCTGTTGGGCCGGATTACCCCAAAATGCTGAGTTTTTATCCCCGTAATGGTGTCCAAACGATCCGGATCTAATGCGGGTGACTCATGCGACTTTGCCGAGATAGTTCAAAAAGTTGTTCAGTGTATATTTTCCAAAGTTGACAGTAATTCCTCCCTGGGAGGGAGGTTGTGGCGCGAGCTTCTGCACTCTGTTGTCATAGCAATTAGTTAGGTGGATTTACAACTGCGCTTCTGTGCTAATCCTATACTAGGGGCGACAGGGGCTTCCAAACGCACACTTTATGCACACTGTTGGTCCGCCTCATGCTTCTCTCTATGTTGGCGTTTACCCTTCTCGTTGTTTACATAAAAGGAGGAAATAAATCTCCCGCGTTTCAGAGGCAGATTTTCCCATGGGGCAAAGTCAAAAGTACACACCAAAGAACAGATAGTCATTACACTCCTTGATTTATGATTACAATTTATAGCCAATGAAATACACATCTTCTGCTAAGCTCAGCTATCACTGTTTCAGATTTAGAATTCTAATGGGTGTCTAGTTCGCACCCAAAGATTGTTGGAACTCATTAACAGGGCAGTTAATATGATGCCACCCTTATTTTTCTTCTAGTAATGGCAAACACCGCCCATTAGTAGCTTTACCCCATGAATGAGACCACCTGCCACTCTGTCAGTCCTACTGGTTTTACCCCAGACTGATTTAAAATGCAAAAGCCACTGTGTGCCTTATAGCTCAATCATAAAAATCTTAGGCTAACAACATATTAAAAAACTATGACTTTTTAAGTAAACATTTTGTTTTGATAAGTAAATTCTTAAAATTCAGTTCTTTCAATATAAGTGATAGAAATATAGTCTGAACAAAATCCCGTCTTTAATTCTTCTTGCATAGTTGTTATTAAAAGTGGTTGCCGTGCTGGCTGACACAGTCACATCAAATAAAGAACAGAATGATGGTCACCAGCTGCATTTCTGATTGTTTTCGATTTTCTATTGGCATTTACTTTGTGTCCATAATGATAATATTAAAGCTCTGTCCTCATTTTGCCTTGCTCTGAAAATAAATGTCTGCATAGTGCTGGCCATTCAAGTTTGCCTAAAAAAGCGCTGATCAAATATTGAAAGTAAAACTAATCTCCCGAGTTCAGACAGGCAGACAGCTTGTCTTCAATTATTCTCCAAAGTAGCAAACTAATTGTTGGGCTAGATATATGGAGAAATAATGTGCGGATGAATACAATAGATGACACGAATGTGATGAAGTTTTTAGGGAGGTGCAGTGATCATTTTCAGATGTAACTGTTAGCAGATCAATGTTTGTCTGGGTGCAACGCAGTTACTCATTTGGCATATGTATAATATGCAGTAGGAAATGTCAGACCGTGTGCAGCACATGCGCTAAAACACCTTTTACCTGTCTACAGTAGGCTTACGCTCATCACTTTCAGTAGGCCTACACTTCCAGTTGTACTACAAACAATGGTAAAGGGTTAAAGCTTGTTAAATAAAATCATTACAATTAGGTAACAATCCAATGTAGTTATGGTAAGGGGTAAGATTAGAAAACAAAAGTATCTCTCTTGTGTTTCAAACCTGCAGGCATTGGGGTCTGAGTGGGTGGCGTATGTCTGGCCACCATCTCCAACCGCTATTCCCTAGCAACACTGAAGGGATATTTAAAGCTATACACACGTACTACTGTCCATTTTTTACTTCAGGAGATTCTTTTGAGTCTTTTTAACTGAAATGAGTAGGTCAGTGATGTGATGTGCAGTTTGTTATTCAAAATAAATATTTTCAAAACTCTGCAGCTAATGTGCATGTTATCTAACTGTGCCATGTGTCATTCCTTGTGGCCTAAACACATTCATGTTGAAATGTTAAAAAAAAGTTAATTTAGGGGCTCAAAAAAGAATTCTGTGCAACGATCCAAAGATAAATGCAGTCCATAAATGTTAGTAAAATATCTTTAATCACAATAAAACTGTCAAAAGGCTTATGCTGGCCGTTTTTTTAGGAGTCTCACTGTTTCCGTGACAAAAGTAATGTGGTGAAACGAAAATTATCATTTATTTTAATACATACTCAGCCTTTGAATGGTCAAATTTGCTGGAGCCTTTATCAAGCTAATTTCTTTCTCAAGAGGACATAAATTTGCCCCATAGTGCAATGAATAGTTCTCATGAAGATATTGTTACTGAGTAAAATTAAGCAATCACTGTACCCATGCATGCACTGACCATGGTATGTTAAGCTTCTGGTTGAAAGGTGATCACAAAGCTTCTCTCTGCCATTGTGTGTGACTCCAAAGACAAGCAATGTATGTTCTGTGTAAGCCAGGGTCTCTCAAACTTCTATTTTTGTGTGAACCATGAAATGACACACCTGATTAAATTGATCAAAGATGATTAATTCACTGTTTGAATTGGTTTTTAGTTTATTGTTAGAACAAAAACGTGAAATTGAAGGATCTCAAGGAGCAGTTTAGGAAACCCCAGTGAATGTAAAGTGTTAGGAGTGAAGTTGCAATTGCTGAGATCAAAAATAAATACAATAGGCAACAGTTGAAGGGCTGAAAGAAAGCAAAAACTATTGAAAGTATACCTCACTGTTTGGTAAGTGTCTCAATCCTAATTCCTTCTAGATCTGAATTAGGTCTTTGACCAGCACTTAGATGCTCTAGCAAAGCGCCTGTTCAACAGGGTCTAACTAGTTCGGAAAAGTAGCTTGAGGAAAGTCTCATAAAGTGGTGAGCTTTCACTTTGTGTGTAAAATGGGCATAGACATCAAGTCATTGTAAATGGTAGCTTTCAAATAAACCAAATAAACCCCCGCCCACTGTTTATTGTTTGTTGGTTGGTCATCATTTCATGTGGTGTGATGGGAATACATCTATAAGAAAAACAAGGCATTGTCTTGGGGAACAAAAAACATAGTTTAGGATTAAGGCCAGTAATATTGTAATTTTACTCAAGTAAAATATTTCACTTTTAATCTTGATTTAATGAAGCTGTGAATATTACCCCAAATGTAATGGCAAGACACTTGTCAATATCCGAGGAAAGTGTTTCAGTTGTTATATTCCAGAATCTGACTTTATGATTCGAAGACACAGCAACTTAATACTGAAAACTGTATGTATCATCCAATCGACTTGTTATATGGGTCTCGCAAAACCGTAAGACATCTGTTGGTCTAAAGAGAGCTGGAGTGAGGTTTAGGCCAATAAATAACAGATTGATCTCCATTTTACTTGTTAATGGATTTTTTTGCAGCCAATATACAGTTTTTCTGCTGCTTCCTCTACACTTGGACATTAGAGAGTTGTCAAACATCAGAGCACTCCGACAACAGTGTAAGAAACACGCATTCTTTAAAGAAAATGGGTTGCATTCAAATGAAAGACATTTGGGACTGTTGCCATTTGACATGAATGGGCCATTGTTTTACAACATTAAATTGTAAAATGACTCCAATATAA
The DNA here is from genome assembly GCA_016801105.1 of Esox niger. Classification (NCBI taxonomy): domain Eukaryota; kingdom Metazoa; phylum Chordata; class Actinopteri; order Esociformes; family Esocidae; genus Esox; species Esox niger. The sequence goes on from JACXGJ010001925.1 coordinate 21,493, forward strand.
CAATATTTCTTCAGGGAAAATCCCATTTGCCATTGATAGGGTTTGGCGTGAATCAAAATACCTAGATTTTCTTAGTCATCTGTTAGATCACTCCTACACTGTGGTGCCTTTTGGACCTCAAAATTCTCACATGTTAATAAATAAATATATATTTTAAAATGTTCTTACCTGCTGTCAAAAAAGGTTACATTTGACTGCCAGAAAAACATATTAGTCAAATTCAGGCACTGAAATCCTAACAAATGTAGGCAAATAAATCTATGAGATATTTCCTTTATATTATATTTCCTTTTAAGGGCCAAACTCATAATTATCTGAATGTGTAAAAAATAATGGACATGCCTAACAATCTATTCATATCAAGGACCTACCGTTATAAGGGAAAAGAGCAGCTCCAATCCTTCTTGGAATGTTGTCATAGTACTTAACTTTGTGTAGTTGGATATTGCACCCCATCCAGATGTAGGGATAATCATCAGATTGTATTGCTTTTTCCCGTTACTAAGATCCAGGTTTTATGTTCCTTATACCAAGTTATGCATCTTTGCGCGTTGGCACTGTATACAGGGTAGTTTCCGGATGGGAGCCCTGTTAAATCAGCTTTGTGGAGCTCACGGCGTACAGATTTTGTTGAGGCTTGGGCACAGAGGTGCAGATTCATGTTTGAGAGTTTTCAAGCCATGAGCTTCTGGGCGCATTCAGCAGCTATCCTGTCTGTCTAACCCTGCTGGTCAGCTGTGACTTGTGACCACTTGGCTGATGCGGTTTTCACATGTTCAGCATGTGCTGTCCTGGGAAGGTAGTGAAGTTGTGCTCATAAGTTTGCATTCCCAGGCAGAAATTGTGAAATTTTGGCATAGATTTTTGTAGATGTGACTGATGTCTTTTATTTAAGGATAGTGATCATATGAAGCTATTTATTATCACATAGTTGTTTGGCTACTTTTTAAATCATAATGATAACAGAAATCACCCAAATGGCCCTGATCAAATGTTTATATACCCCTGAATATTTGGCCTTGTTACAGACACGCAAGGTGACACACACAGGTGAAAATGCAATTCAATGTGAATTTCCCACATGTGGCTTTAAAAATTGCAATTAGTGTCTATGAATAAATAGTAAATGAGTTTTTAGGCTCTCACATGGATGCACTTAGCAGGGTAGATACTGAGCCATGAGGAGCAGAAAATAACTGTCAAAAGACCTGAGTAACAAGGTAATGGAACTTTTTACAAAAATTGATTGAAAAAGGATGGAAAAGGACATAAAATTATATCCAAAGCCTTGCAAATGCTTGTCAGTACTGTTCAATCACTTATTAAAAATGGATCATTCTGGGATCTCTTGATAACAAGCCAAGGTCATGTAGACCAAGATAGATTTCAGCCAAAACTTTACAAAGAAAAACCCCCAGGTAATCTCAGGAGAAATACAGGCAACTCTGGAAAAAGACAGTGTGGTTGTTTCAAGGACCACAATAAGACAATACTTCAACAAAAATGAACTGCATGTTTAAGTTGCCAGAAAGAAGCCTTTAGTGTGAAAATGCCATAAAAAAGCCAGGTTACGATATGCCAGACAACACCTTGACACACCTTACAGCCTCTGGCACACTGTAATTTAGATTCACGAGACCAAAATAACAATAATTAAAAAATGTGGGAATATTTGGTGAGAGCGATTCTAACTTCATACATTCACTGACATAAAGGTTTTAATGATGCATTTCATTCCTTCAGTATGTTTGTGTTTTTAAACTAAAGGTCACCTACCCTCACAATGAAAAACTATGAGGTGATATCTGACACCCTATCACACTTGGTTGCTTACTTTTTCTTCATCAGCAGCAACTTCTATCAACAGACTTGTATTGTGTCTGCTGGATAAGAGAAATCGATCCCTTCCGGAGCGATGGGATAACCATAGCGCAGACAGACAGACAAACTTGGCTGAAATTTGCTCTCCTATTGCCATACTCTAAAGTGGCTGCCTTGTCCTCTTTCCTACAGTCCACTCCACAGGTGAAGACATATTCATGTAAAATACTCACAAGGTGTTTTCTGTCTATATTTTTATCTCAAATCGGTTGAAGGGAAGAGGAAGCAGCTTTTAAGAACAGGCTTGCATGGTGCAGTGCTTTGCTTGATATACCGATCGGTTTCATACAACTGCTCTCAACCCGGTCTCAACACGCCTCCTGTACCTCTCGATCCCCCAGGACTGCATGACTAGGTACGACCCGAACTTTGCCGTTTCAGGGAGGCATGACAGCCTAGGGGGGAGGGCAGGGACCTGGCGGTGTGATGACTGGACAAAAGCCTATCTGCTTCAGTACACAGTGTAACCTCATTGGTCAACTGTCATGTGCTCCTTTTCCTTGACCCAACGCCATGTTGTTTTAGACAGAATCCAGCCCTGTTAGTGTTCTAGGGCTAAGACTATTGAGATTCACCCATACTGCAGTTATGCTAAGACTCCTTCACTCTCAGCTTTACACCACGGCACTCAGAGCCACTTAACATTGGTTGAGGGCAGAATGATGGAGTCATTTCTGAGGTAATCGAATGTAAATCAATCCATGTAAGTCCATTTCAGCCACAGTCCACTGCCAGGCCCACTACTTAGGGAATGTCTAGTGGAGTAACCTAAAGCAAGATGTGCTGATTTGTTAATAAGTTAATGTTTCATTTTTCACTGTGATTGCTTTTCTGAACTAGGGAGTATTGTATGTTTAAAGTCTGTGCACAGAGTCACTTGCAAAAGCAGGAAATAATTAAATTGTGTTCAATTTCTCAACATGTTGTTATGTTATCGACCTAGTTTATATTGATTAAATATATTTTCCTTTCCATTAGTTCATAGAAAATACACCATAATGACAATATATTCAAGATGAACAATATATTCAACGTTTGCTATAGCACTCCAATTAGATCTCAGATACATCCTGTGTCCTTTGATTGTGCTTGAAGTGCCGCTCCTGACCAGGCTAATGCCGTCCTCACAGTGACGCATGGTGATTGGAGCATCATGCTATGGGCACTCAGGACAGAGACCGATCACTAACAAAGGAAGGATTAATAGGGCAAAATGCAGAGAGGTCTGTAAAGAGAACCCGATCTAGATCACACAGGACTCTAGACTGGGGTAAAGATTCATCTGTCATGACCTGAAGCACACGACAAAAACACAGTGGCCAAGACAGAACAGGACCGGCATCAGGAAAAGTCAATGAACGTTCTTGAGTGGCCTAAGCCGCCGAAGCCTGGTTTCAAACCTCTCAGAACAGGTGTTTGGAGACCTGAAGATTGCACTTTACCAATGCACCCCATCCGATCTGAAAGAATTTGAGAGGATCTACGAAAAGACTGCCCAAATCCGGGTGTGCAAAGCTGGTGAAGGCATACCCAAAGAGTTCTTATGCTGCAAACGCCGCCAAAAATGTAGAGTATGTAAGAATGATGTACATGAGATATTGTTTTTATTTTCAATGAATTTGGGAAAGGTTCTAAAGAAATCTTTTCTCATCTTGGGATATTAAGTGTTGATTAATGTAAATAAAAAAAACACAAACATGTGGGGTGCTCCTGTGGGATGCTCCTGGTCAGCAGTGGTGAGTTCCGACCAACAGTGGTCTAAGGAGGGGCAAACCACAAACCGATGACAGGTTGTCGGGCGCCCAAGGCTTTAATTTAGGTCATTTAAATTGAGACCTGGTTCGCTTTTACAGTTGAGCCCTGTATTGCACAAATATATAGAAATACATGAAACACATCATTAAGAAAAGCCTTTAAGAATGTCTGTAGAATTATAATTATAGGCACCACAGTTTCTAAATTAAGGGAACTCTGGTAGAGATTCCAATAGTGGGGGTACAGTAGTCAAAAGTATGTTAACCAATCTCTGAATAAGCCTGTGGAATCTATAAGACTGACTGACCAGTGAGTATATTTTTCCACTAGATTTTTGAGTTTGGATGTTTCTGCAGCACAGCCTTACATGCAAACATCAATGAACATCCAGCCCTTCTAGACATCAGGGAGTCCCAAGCCAATGGCAGTGTACTAAAGACAATGATGCATAAGTTTGCACTGTTTATATAATGAAGCTGCATGATGAAATCCAGAGGTTTCAAACCTGATACTGAAGCATGCATGGATAATCAACACAGTAAGGTGTTTTAGAAAAAGTTTCTCCTCTAAGCATTTGCAGATAGGAACACATTCTACCACAGAGCTTCAGCACGGCTCTATTTTGCGACCTAGAGAATAACATGTACTTTCGTACCGATACAATCGTCCTTTACTCTCGGCCCCACAGTCTCTATACCTTTAGACTGGGGACATCTTAATCTCTGATGGCGCCGGTCATGAATCCCCTTTACGAGCCGTCCACCGCTTCACCTCCAGACATCATAAAGGCGGCCAATCGCCACACTGTGTGTGGACAGAGGTCATGCTGAAGCTGCTGATGGGAGCTCTTATAAAAGTGGCCGCAATCAGATAGACACGGGGTGGGGGGGGTGAGTGGAGGATGAAAGGCCGTTAGTGTAAAAGCTCCCTCCTGTTTGATCGGCACTAGGACACGGACGTGCCTGGACAACATCCCACTGAAATGTTAGGATTTAAGTGTTTTCCAGCATTTAAGACAGTGGCAATTCTGTCAGGCGGTACCGCGTACCAGGCAGCCGGGCTCATGTCGTCTGCTTCTCCTGTTAAAGCGGAGTAGAAAAATGGTGGAATGGGTCGATGTACTCCTGCATAATGCAGCCTTTGTCTGAACTTGTAAAGCCTAATGCTGTTACATGTCGGTATTGATTATTGACTTTGTGATGCGGCTTGGACCATGAAACCTCTCTTCGAGTCTTGATGTTGCTTTACTCTTGATGTCACCGCCAAAATGCCCATAAGGCTTAGCTGTGAATATTGAGTGGCTTTGTTTGGTTCTGTTTCTTGTTATCTAAAACGCCATCAACTCTACGTTCGATTGTGTAGCCACTCACTCCTTTTGAAGAGACCTGAACCTCTGAAAGTGTATACGAGCCTTGAATTAATATGTATGAGAGTCCTGACTTTTCTGTCTCCTCTGACAGAGGATAAGGACACCTCTCCCACTGAGGGTTGGTGTAAACCAGAACCGGCAGAAAAGTGACAACCCGGAGAGGAGATGAAGACGGGATAGGCCAACTGGCAAACAGGGGGCAGCCTCAGAACTGTCCATCAATGTCGCTTGCTTTGAACCTCACTTCATCAAATATTACCTTAAGACCTGCTGTGGCAAAGTAATGCCCAGGCTTCTTTAGTCAGTGTAAAATCCCAGTTGATATTCGCGTGTGTTGAAGAATGGATCCATTCTCAGTCACGAGGTGACCTTGAAGGTCATATCGGACGCTTAATGTACACGAAGTGGAATAAACGTTACTGCCTGAATCAGGGATTTTTATAAAAGAGTGGCACTGTCACTGCTGTGAGACTTGCTGCTACTGAATGACCATAGAGGGACAGAGGGGCGCTCAATTAGCTTAATAACACTGCCATCTGTGGCCTTGTCGTAATGACTTCATCGCTGGTTTCATAAAACCTTTAACAGCTGATCATCACTGGTCTAACAAAGCCATTCGTCACATGCTGTGACTATCGGCCAGACCACATCTATACCCGTAGACAACACAGCAGCCAAGAGACATTAGTGCAGGTAGTCTCACTTAGCTCACATGGTGCATATCACTTGCAACACCAGGGTTCTGGCTTCAATTCCCACAGGGGGGCTAGATCCAAAAATGTATGGCAACACCAGGGTTCTATGTTCAAATCCCACAGGGGTTTAATGCAAAGAATGTACTGTATGGCAACACCAGGGTTCTGGGTTCAATTCCCAAAGGGGGCTAGTACCGTACAAAGAATGTATGGCAACGCCAGGGTTCTGGGTTCAATTCCCACAGGGGGCTAGTACAAAGTATGGCAATGTTTGCACTCTTCACTGTTAAATCCCTCTGGACAATAACATCTGCCACCTGACTAAGACTGAGATCTCCCTAAACAAATTGACTGCCTTCTGGCTGTTGGTGTGATGTGTTTGTGTCCAGAACATTCTGGGGACAACCTGCAGGGCTCACCCTGCCCAGCTGCTTCCTATTGGGACTTTGTAATGTGGGGTAGCAGGTTAGCTTCAGAGAAATGCTGAAAAGGAAGATATGGCAGCCTCGTCTGATGCACGTTTAGTAAAACACCCCATTGTGCCCTGAACACTTATGCCCTGTTTCTCTCCCCATTACAATGGCTTTTGTTATTAGTCATTTTTGACAGCAAAAATGGCTGTTAAATGTTATTAGGACAAAGTGAAAGGCAAAAATGTCTATCTTGCTCTTGTTGACTGCTTAATTCTGAAATATGTCAGACCTCATGTGTTGAAATACCACTGTATTGATTATTTTGTCATGACAGTTCATGGAAATCTACACGGACCGCTGTCACAGGTTGCTGGTAATTTCTGCCCTCAATGCACTGAAGTGCTGCTCTGTGCTGTTGCATTCTGGGCTCTCTGAATGGAGACCGTGATCACATGTCAAAGCAATAGCAGGCTCCAAAATTGCTGGATGTTTTTCAGTTTGAGTCTGTGTTCCTTTTCATCGGTTGCATCCAGACACCTGCCTCAACCACATATGATTAGACATCCGTTTCCTACACGGCCTTTTATGATTGACACAATGCGTGTTTACATTTGAAGGGACCACATCTAAGATTTTTTCTGTACTATGTAGCATTTTGATTGTATTATTGTTATTGTATGAATGTATGTTTGTAACAAATAAGCTCATCTAGATAAGTTGATGTAATATGAGGATTATTTCAGGTTTAGAAGAAACCTAATATGTGAGGAGAAAATACAAAGTCTTGAATGAAGGGTTGATGCAAAGATTTATTAGCATCATCTGGGTCATTGGACCAGTGGCTGTAAGCGCAGCTTACTAGACACTCTGAACAGAGGATTGAGTGGACAAATAATAAAATCAGGATGGAGCTACATCTGCCAACTGAGAGGGGTCCAAGTCATGAGACGAGGGAACCGAGGAAAGGATACTATGAAAAATACATTCCAGGATAGTCCAAAGAGGATTACATATCAGTCAAGGAACCAGAGAACATCTGTGTTTAGATTCTCTCTCAGGAAGTCACGCTCTGTCAGCCACAAGAATAAGTGATTGATCACTGAGTTTGGGGGTTGTCGTGGTAGAGTGGTCTCTGGGTTACAGGATGAAGGCATTGTTCTAGTTAGACACATCTATCGTGTATATTAGTGAGAACAACCATCCAATGATTTCCAACACTCTCAACATCAGCAATGAACAGGCAACACCAGGATTCTTGCCTTTTCTCCCAATCTTTGGCCATCTTAATCTTTTCTTTTTATTGGAGACTCTGATATATGGCTTTGTCTTTGCAACTCTGCCTAGAAGGCCAGCGTCCTGGAGTCGCCTCGTCACTGTTCATGTTGAGACCGGTGTTTGGCAGATTTTATTTAATGAAGCTGCCACTTGAGGACCTGTGAGGCGTCTATTTCTCAAACTAGACACTAATGTATTTTTATAGTTGTGCACTAGGGCTTCTCACTGCTCTTTCGGTTCTGGTTAGATCGTTGTAATTTTCAGTTTCTTGGCAATTCCTCATATGGAATAACCTTCATTTTTCAGAACAACAATAGTGACGAATTTCAGAAGAAAGTTATTTGTTTCAGGCATGTAATCAAACCCTCAATTGCTGATTCTTCTGATACTCGACTAGTTTTCAGCTTTGCTAACATAATTGCAAAAGGGATTTCAAAATATCACATTTTAAAATAAAACACAATGTGCTATTGGAACAGCACATGGCTGTAGATAATGGGCCACTGTACACTTATGTAGATATTCCATTAACAATCAGCCGTTTCCCGCCACAATACTCATTTGCAACATTGACAAAATCTACACTGTATCTCTGATTTATTATTTGATTTTAGTGGACAGAAATGTGCCTCTCTTTCGATTAAAAGGACATTTTTAAGTGACCCCAAACCTTTGAATGGTAATGACCCCGCTTTATTCTATCAGGTTCTCTATTATTTTCTCAATATAGCAAACTGTCAAAGCACACCTACTACTAGCATGAGTACATGGATAAATGACAAGAAGAGGCAGTTAATGTTTTATATTAATGTTTCCAAAAAATATAGATACTAAGTTGATCAGAGTGCCTTCCTCTCCCGGTTCATCTGTTTGTATTAGCTTATAGATTCCTCATACTCACTTTAGACATCCATCCACCCTTTCTAAAACACCTGGGACTAGCTCATTTTATTCCAGTCTTGTTCTCTCAGGCGAGAACAAGCGACAAGTCGTGTCTTGTATAAATTCAGTCTTGTAAACGTTAGAAGCAGGATTCTACGCAGTGCCCCTTTAAGGCATTTAGCAGATGCTCTTATTTTAAAGACATTTGAGCAAGGGCTTCTGAGTGGCGGCAGGTTGGCCTTCTGGTTAAGGCATCTCAGTAGTGTCTCCTCCCTCAACATTCTCTCCCAGTTTTTGCTGTAAATATGAATTGGTTCTTAATCAACTTCCGTGGTTAAATAACTGTAAAAAATGAGTTTTGTACTTGCCTCCCATAGGAATACAATCCAGGACCCCAGCATTGCAAGAACCACGCTTTACCAACTGAGCTAAATAAGACCGATCGTTTTAACCACTCATCTGTATGATTAACACGGTGCATATTTTCCCCACTCATTTGGAACTGAGCTGGACCCACACAACAGATGCTAAGTTGTCTGTGCCTGAGGGCCTGAATCCAAGCAAAACTAAAGTAAATTGGCCCAAAATATTTTTAAATCCAAAAGCAATGCGGTTAGCATCATCATGATCACTCTTGCTCTCACGCACTGAAGCAGTACGAAAATGACCCTTGGAGTTGTGCCAGATTTGGCGCATCCGACTGAAACTGTCCATCCCAATCAGAATCAGCGCCGCCATCCTAATCCCCTCTATTTGTGAGGGAGTGGCCATCCAGGAGATGGTCATTGTCCCCTGGTCTCCTCCCCAGACAGTAAATGGCTCCCATGTTTGCTCACAGATTAGCTTGAACAAACAACACACAAACACACACTTGTGTTAGAAGGGGGTTAGGGTTAGACTTGTGTAGGAAGGGGGTTAGGGTTAGACTTGTGTTAGAAGGGGGTTAGGGTTAGACTTGTGTAGGAAGGGGGTTAGGGTTAGACTTGTGTTTGAAGGGGGTTAAGGTTAGGTTTTGACTTGTGTTTGAAGGGGTTTAGGGTTAGACTTGTGTTTGAAGGGGGCTAGGGTTAGACTTGTGTTTGAAGGGGGTTAGGGTTAGACTTGTGTTTGAAGGGGGCTAGGGTTAGAATTGTGTTTGAAGGGGGTTAGACTTGTGTTTGAAGTGGGTTAGGGTTAGACTTGTGTAGGAACGGGGTTAGGGTTAGACTTGTGTTGGAAGGGGGTTAAGGTTAGGGTTAGACTTGTGTTTGAAGGGGTTTAGGGTTAGACTTGTGTTTGAAGGGGGTTAGGGTTAGACTTGTGTTTGAAAGGGGTTATTCTCTGAAAATGAGCTTGTTGGAGATCAGGGATGCATTGCATTGGAATCAGGGCTGGTCATGGATGCATATCTGGCTAAAAAAACACATAACCAACAGTATGTGCCTGCACTTTAATCTTAGTGTCTCTCTGGTCTTCTTGGAACCTCAGTATGCCTGACAAACACCTCCCCATTCACTATTTAACCAAAGGGCTCTAATAAAAATAGTGCCCTATAAATAGGCATTGGCACACTGTCATAGACCTTGTTCTGGCTTAATTTTCGAATATGAGGGCAGTTCAAATAGAGGTCGGGTGTGGTTTTAGAAGTTTTTGTAGAGCAGACTTGACTACAAATTAAAGACTGACACGGGTGGCGATGATCAGCGCTCCACATCAATCTCAAACCGTCATAGCAAATAGGAGAAAGTGATATTTTGCAATTGCTCCGCTCTAAATCGGATATTTTTCATACAAATAATTAAGTTGTGGATAATTCTAACTATTAGGCAGGCGTATCTGTGGGCGTAAAATGTATTTCCTTCTAAAATAATTTAGATTCACCCCCTCATCAGCTGTCAGTACCACACAAGAGTTTAGTCACAGCTAACAGGCACCACCTTGGTGTCATTTTCAAATAGATGTTTCTAATTAAATGATTAATTGCTATTTAATTACAATTTACAATGCATATAGAGCTTTCACCTGATGCCATTATGTTATTTCAGTGTATTTTGAATATACAATTTAGTCTCATCATATTAAAGACATTCCCATTTGAAAGTGTGGAGAGTGGTTTTAGATCAGGGGAAAGAAATACACATCTGAATGCCGGGAACTGAGGCATAGACACAACGCAATTTCCAAAAAGCTCAAGGGGCAAAGGAGTTTGAAATTGGATAACACAATATCATTAAGCTACTTGCAAACGTGATATACAGTTTTATTATTATTTTTGTGGGGGCACTTTTAAAGCCTCTTCATTGTCATCTGAACATTTCATATGACAGCATGTCAGTGGTGCCGTTCCTTGTCCTACTTCTTGCACAGATCAGTGTGTATCCCTGCAGCAACATTTTACCTACTATGATCACTTCCCCACCCCCACCACTCTTCACCTCGATGCATTTTATGCAAGAATGAACAGGACGTGTGTGGGCTGATGTTGGGTCTCGAAATACTTTCGATCCGTCAAGGCTTGTTTGCCTGTGTCGTGCGCAGTCTGGAAATGACTAACCTGAGGGGTCCAGTGCAGCCATAAAGAATGTCAAAATAATGTCGTAAAGAGGAAACGTTATTCCTTTATCACCATTCTGGTCCCTCGAGGCGATATTGTCGCCACATTTATTTGTCCCCTGTAGATGTTGTTAGACCCCTTCAATTTCTCACCTATCAATCTGTACCTGCCTCCCGGGCTGCTTTATGATGGGGATGAGCATGTGGCTTTATCACCCTGAGCCAATAACTCCATAAGACCGTCACCTCTGGCCTTAGGTGTGCTCTGATGACCATGAGGGGCACTGCTTTGGTAACTTTTCCCTGGGTTAGCCATCTCTGCCGCGTGTCTGTCCTAGTGCCGCAGTAATATTCAAAATTGGTTAGGGGAGGTGAGGATGTAGTTTTGATACTTGTAACAGGTTTGTTGTAGTAGTAATAAAAGCATCCATTGTATATTCAATTAATGTGTTCAAGCAACCAAACCGGCGCACAATGAAATACAACATTTGTGAATGAGCATCGCGGGTGCCAAGCGGCTTAAATGAAACTTAACATTGTCGTTTCACAAAGACATTTTGGGGGTACTTTACGTTTTGTCTTTAATTTCTACTTTGAAATGATAATACCAAAGTTTTCAAACCACATATGGCCAAGTATTTTATATATTTTACACGTTTATTTTATATTCACATTGTACTATAGATACCAGGCCTTCCGTGTGGGTGGCATCGATATGGGGATTTTTTTGGAAACACTGAAATCACCATCCGGTATCGATGAAGGAAATATATTGACGGTAAACATTTTTGCTGTACATGGTGTCATTTTTTTAGAACAAAATGACACAACAACGGTCAATGGAAACCACAATCTGTAACCAACTGAGGGCTGGATTTAAACTCATACTGAAAATGAAAGTAAACGATGAAAATTACAGGCTGTTGATTTTTGTATGAATTTCATTATGTATGAAACTCATAATGTGACTCAGTAGTGTGTCTGGCTCCCACCTGCCGGAATGCACTCCTGACAATGTTTGGGCATGCTCCTGATGAGATGGCAGATGGTGTCCTGGGGGATCTCCTCCCAGACCTGGATCAGAGCATCAATGAGCTCCTGGACTGTCTGTTGTGTTACCTGGTGGCATCGGATGCACCAGTACATAATGTCCCTGAGGTTCATTGGATTCATTTCTGTGGAACGTGAGAGCCAGTCAATGGCATCAATGCCTTCATCATCTAGGATGTCACATGAGGCCGGGCATTGCCCTGCACCAGGAGGAGCCCGGGGCCCACTGCACCAGCATAAGGTCTGACGATGTGTCTGAGGATTTCATCCTGGTACCTAACAGCAGTCAGGGTACCGTTGCCTAGTACGTGGTGGTCTGTGTGTCTCTCCAAGGATTTGCCTCCCCAATAGTAAAATAAGAATAATACATTTTATTTAAATTGCAATTTTCAAGGATCCCAAGATACTTTACAAAATGAACATGGAACAGAAACAAACAAAAACTTACCATGAGAAAACAGAAAGAAAATTGAGAGAATGAGATTGGGCATGGCTAGGGGTAGGCGTTTTTTAAGAGATGAGTCTCGAGGCGTTGCTGGAAGATGGGTTAATCCCAGAGTCATGGAGGTTTTGGGAGAGTTCCAGAGTCAAAGAGCATAATCCAGGGTTGCTCCGTCACCAATGCCTTTGAGCTTGGACTTGGGGATTATGAGGTGTCCTGCGGTACTGGAACGGAGCGAGTGGGTTGGTTGATATGGAAGACAAAGGTCAGAGAAGTAGGCGGGGTGATATTGTTTAGGACTTTATATGTCAGTAGGAGGATCTTGTAATTGATGCGTTGGGAGGTAGGAAGCCAGTGTAACTCTCTGAGAATAGCGGTGATATGCTGCTTGGAACATCCCAGACCATCAATGACCCACAGGTCCCACTAGAGAACGTCGAGCCCTCATGACCCCCCCAAGGGGTCTGTTTCTGACAGGTTGGTCAGAATCATGGAGGTCATTGTTTGGGGCTCTGGCAGTGCTCCTCCTGTTCCTCCTCGCCCAAAGGAGCAGATGCCGGTCCTGCTGCTGGGTTGATGCCCTTCTGTGGCCCTGTCTAGCTCTCCTCATGTAACAGCTTGTCTCCTGGTATCTCCTCCATGCTCTTGAGACTGTACTTGGAGACACCACGAACCTTGCGACGGCACGTTTGGATGTGCCATCCTGGAGGAGCTGGACTTCCTGAGCAACATTAATGTGCTGCAGGTACCGCTTCATGCTACAGTTTAGACTCTTAATGTTGTAAATGATTATTGCAGCTTTTAACGGTTGATTTTTATGGAATATCTACATAGGTGCAATGAGCCCCATTATCCGCTACCATCATTCCTGTGTTTCAATGGCACGTTGTGTTTGCTAATCCAAGTTTATAATATTAAGTCTAAGTTGTCATTAGAATACACTGTTGCAAAAATTTTAGCATTGCTGATAAATATTGTGCTGATTGAAGAAGCAATAAAACTGGGTAACACTTTCTGTTAAGTTGACACTTATTGCTATGTAAATGCAACATATTAATAACTGTATTAATAACAATGTAATAAAACTTATGTAATTACAATAGAATAATGATTTATCAATCTGGGTTATTTCACTTGTGGAAAATCAACAGGTTATTAATGACATCCTGCAGGATGCTATTACAAGTGTGTTATTATTTTTGTTTTAGTAATTACACAATGTTAAATAAAACATATTGGAATTACACTTCTGCAGTCGGGATTTCCCTATTACAGTGGGCTCTGTTGCGCCATATGAATAGCTACACCGAAGATGTTGTCTCTGAAGCTAATCCAAACGGTAGCTATCACTGCTACATCTAGATGCTGACCCTCAAATATAGCCTGACATTCTGATTTCAGAGGCAAGAGTATTTTTACTTAGAGATGGCATAGATATGCACAACACATTACACCTCACACTTGTTGGTGGTTTAAAAATATTGAGTCAGTAATCAGTATTGTGTCTTTAACCGACCAACACTACATGCTAACTTCCCATGCTTATTGCCTGGCTACAATGTTTTCTTCGAACAATTAAATGTTATGTATGAACGATGCAATTTTTTTTAATCAACTGTCTGGTCAATGTTGTTTTAATCTGTACCTAAACTGTGTAAAATAATTGTAATTGTTTTTGATGTTTGTAATTGTTTTAGATGTTTGCTGTATTCAGTATTTTTTCAAGTGAGGAATTCCACTGAAAGTCATTGAGAACCATTTATACCTCATGCAACTGCTAGTGGGAACTAGCAAGCACAGAACTACGTTTGGGGAGTAGGTCAGGTGATCTTCTGTACTCTTATGGAGAAATCCTAACAAATGAGCACGATCTTTGTCGTATTATTTATACGGTTTTACGGGGTTTTGAAGTGACAAAGAATATTTCTTCATCATCAAGATTTATATAACATTGTTACTAGTTAAAAACAGTCTTTAGACATGTATTAAATTCTGAATTATCTAACTTACTCTGTACGATAGCCTGTTTGGGGTACTCAAGAGGCTAGTAATGCTAATCTAATGAACATCAAATGCAAGGAAATGTGGCGCGCACCGGTTCTGTTTTTCCTGTTATATTACACTCGTAGATGTTTTGAGAATGTTTGTATTGTAATTGTAATTATAATATTTTTTTTAAAAGATTCAAGTTTTTCTACCTTAAAGCAGCTCTATGCAATTTCATGGAAGGCCTCCAGATAGTGTTTTGTTGTCTAAAGTGAATGTATCTATGTGGAATGCAGACTGATGTCTATAAGCTTACTGAAGTATCTCTATGGTCACACATTTTTCAAAAGGCATTTTTATTTGTATGCTAGATATATGTGTTGATATTCCATAGCCAGGCTTTAGGTGAGTACAGCCGATGGTGAGATTGTGTGTGTATGTGTGAAATCAGGATTTATGTTTGTTTTTAGAAGTATAGTATGACGTTAACTGTATGATTCACCTCACATGGAACAGATAAGGTAAATAATTGTGCTATCAGAAAGAGAGAACATAAAAGAAAACTTCAATTAATCTTAAGATGGCTTACCTATTAACCAGAGCAGTCGTTCTGTCGTTTTATTTATCCTGTTTTAGAGGTCATATAAAATGCCTTCCTGTTCCATGTCTGGGGCCTGTAACGTATTCTTGGAATTCTCATTAAAAAACTGAACTGTGTCAATAAAATGTAGGTACCGAAACCGATTTACTGTACCGTTGTATCCCTAGTTAACACATTGGTAATTATTTTTCAAAAAGGGAACAATGTCTTTTATTGGCTTATGAATTTTGCAGTACTGGGGGAGGGTTGCAAGACAACACTCATAATAGCTGAATTCTTGAAACAGTTCCTCTTTAGATTGCCGCAGACAGGAAGAATTGCTCAATGCCGTTTCTCTTTTTGACTAGCGTCTCCACAGAAAACCCAGCTTTATGACCATTTACATTGTCAAGAAAGTAGGTACTATTTGTACCTGCGGTGGACCTTCACCGGTCTTTGACTAGATATCTTTTGTGACTCATAGACTTACAATTTTGACTGGAAGAGTGGAAACCAAATTAATAGAACAGTGGAGTGGGTGGCCAACTACCCAAGCACCCGTAACACGTCTGTTCACACAGCCCGGATCATCTCCACCGTTCACCACCACAAAAGCAACCGGTTCTGGCTGTGTGGCGGAGTGACAATAATGTCACCTTGCTCACAAGATTCCATTTAACAAAGCGCCGGCTGGATCATTAGCTAAACTAACAGGGCGGAACTCTGGGAGAGGGACTGAACTCTGGGAGAGGGACTGAACTCTGGGAGAGGGACTGAACTCTGGGAGAGGGACGGAACTCTGGGAGAGGGACTGAACTCTGGGAGAGGGACTGAACTCTGGGAGAGGGACTGAACTCTGGAAGAGTACTGGTGAATCCTGTGTTTAAGTAGTACTTTTCAAATCAGAAGGTGTTTTGTCAAAAAAAAAAAAATATCTAATGGATTCAGCCCATAAGCACAGACTTCCCCTTCAGTTAAGTCAGTAATATTGATAGTAAATGACTTAGGGAAAGTAGACGTTCTATTCCTAGATACAATCATAATCACACACTCTTCACTTGGCCACTGTACCAAGACTGTCATAATATGATGAATATCTTGGTAAGGTAATGGAGTACATTTGAACTAAATCAACAGAACGGCTGTGACAAGACCAGTTTTGCAATATGTTTATCAACACAAAGCAGAACAAACAATTTGGTAATTTAAAATGCTTCATTATGTAAAAATGTGTTTTATTGCTGGTGAAATAAATGTGACTCTGGATGACAAATTGATGATGTTTTCAGGAGTGAGAAGGGGGCATTATTGATGGGGCTGTGTGGAGGGGGTTAGTGGGAGTCTTTTTCCTTTAGTTCATTATTGTGATTCTCATGATATTTTGACTGTACAGAGAGCCATTAACCTCCAAATGTTCATGTGGAGTCAATTTAGAAGGTTTGACATTCGAATGGTCAGTTTCAAAAAGCTGCTTTACTGTTTGTCTTTTATTGCATTTTTCACAATAACTTATTGTTTTGCTTTTTACTATTGCTGTTCTCTTTCCTGTCTGTCAACTTAGACAGTAATGCTCAAAATTCATTTGTGTTTTATAATAGAAATACATGTTAAATTTAGCAACTAAATGGTCTAAAATAACTTCCGCAAACTGAAGTTGTCATTTTCGATACAGGCGTCCATAGCCACAGGATTTAGGGGTGCCGGGGATGCCGCAGCCACCCCATCATAGACTCGGCACCCCCTGATGAGATTCCAAAATGGGCTTTTACTGTTTGACTGCTAATGATGCCTGCACAAAGTTTGTCAGTCGGTTGGTCAGATGAGTGGCTCTGATACCGACAGGCAAGCTTAGCGTCCTCGTTGGTGATTGTGACTCTTGACACTACCTCCAATGGGCAAGTTGTCCATCCGTTCCAGAGAATCTCCTGCACTGAACCATATCAGCACCCCCTGATGAAAACATGGTCCCGCAGACATGTGGTCATCAGAGTGTTGCGGTAATCCAAAACATAAAAAAACTAACATCTGTGGTAACCACTATTGATATGCCAAAATGTTTACATTGTTATATGTGTCACTAGAGTACATTATTATTGATTTGCAACAGGTCATATAGAGAGATGAATTCTTTTTTAGAGAGTTAAAGTGAGGAAATGATACTGCCATGTAGACATCTGTGAACTTATGTTTTTAGTGTTGCATAGTAGTGGAATACCATTTAATTCATAACATCCTAGCGCAATTAATGACTAAACAAAAATGGGAAATGTGTGAATGGACACATTTCCTTTACCTTCTATACATTGTAATGTGATTTTAAATGCATTTAAATGTATAACGTTTCTAGACACATTGCTATTTAATCTGTGAATTTGGATTAAAGCACACCAAAATAACCTTGTTTTTGTGCAAGAAAGCCCAGAATTGTCTTTGAAATAATGGTTATGCCATGTAATTACATACAATGATTCACACAAAAACAAAAATTAAACACAAAAAACTAAAATAAAATAAGCATTGTTTATCTTTCACTGTTTGGGCGATTTTCATTAAGATGTTAAATGAGCCTGATATTAACGAGTATCGTGATACTGATAAATCCTGAGCCTAATCAACTGCCACGTGTGCCATGCTGCTAAAATTAACCTTGAAACATTGTCATTCCACGCAGAAAATGCATTAACTCGACTTATCTTTCTGGACAGCGGTGCTTTGAACATCTTCAAAGTGTCTCTGAAAAGTAATTTAACGCGCTGCTGTTGACTTTCACAATCTGAGCAACATTCATCAACGGAGCTTGGCGTTGGGTGCTCGCCATTGCCCGGCCATTGAGATATCAGCACAGCTGAGGTGACATGAACACAAACAACTCAACACAAAAAAAATACCCCCGACCTCTGTAACATTGAGGTTTACATGTAGTGAGTCTTGAGCTTTGTTATCAGAAAGACAGACCGATCTATGTTCCGTTTCAAAGCTCACGTGCCCTTCATGGGGTCACGCTAAGCTTAAACATTACATGAACAGGTCCAATAGCACCATACTATCATAAACCCATTAAGGTTGGAATATGATACCAATGCTCAATGGGACCATGTTTGTGTCATTAACAGTTCCTAACACAATAACTTCAGAATCCATTAGAAACAGCCGTGCATGGCAACACATTCAAGATATGAAGGGGTGATATCATGATAAGCCACAAAATGTAATTATTTTAACGGATTGCAAGCCTGTTATCGATGTCTTCTGTGAGACTGTGATTCAATAAATGCCGAGTCCAATGTATTTGTCTACAGGACATGGGATTAGCATATACAGGCCTGCTCTGGGAAGGCTACATCATTTAACCTGCCTGCAATGCAGTGGTTTACTCCTGTCAGTGTGTATAAAGCCAGATGCTGCTCACCCAGGTTCAGCCAGATGCCGAACACCCAGGATCACCTCCCAGCGTGCCATTATGATTCCTTGTTTCCCTCCACCTATTTCACATTTTTTATTTTCTTGTCCGTCAGCAAAGCGTGAACAAACACAGACAGAATGACTCCTATCTTCACCTGAAATCTGTTTAAGTTGCTCTCCAACCCTGTTCCTTGAGATCTACTGTCCTGGTTGATTCCATTCCAACCCCATGCATCTGCAGCCTCAGTCAGTTATTAACCATTTCGTTACGTCGTTGTCGGGCGCCATGTAACCAGAATTACATTGTGCAGGGTGAGTGCTGTGTTGTTCGGAGCATTTGTGAAGTGCCTTCACTGCACTTTAGGTGGAATAATTATGTGTGTGTTTTCAAGGCCGTACGCTATACAAATATTTACAATATTGGTTTGGGTTGAAAATACTGAGACTAATGTAGCTCTTGGGTACGACACAGGCAAGGAAGCAAACAAACAGACGTTCCCACTCACAGTGAAACTGATGTATGCAGTCTCATGCTATTTTCAAACGAATGGAGCAGATCCAAGCTTGCACTTCCCTTTAGACAGATGCGTGTGAAGTGTGCGTGTGCACATCACTGCGACCTGCTTCTTTAAGGAGCACTTTGGAGCCTAGTTCTGGATGTTGCTGCGGGGAGTCCCTGGTAAATTCCTCTTAGTCATTAAAGTCCACAGAGGATATGTTTATAGTTGCCACGTTCTTACTCCAGCCTGTTTCAACCTGTGCCTGCTAGTTCCTGGAATTGCTCTATTTACTCACAATGACTGACAGAGCGCCCATGATTTTTGAGATTGCCCAACGTTTTGATTTCTCTGTTCGACCAGAGTATGAGTTTCCAATTTCAACTATATGAACTTGGGAACTGGAAATTGGGTACTGTGCTAAAGCAGACATTTGTAATGAGATTTATCACACTCTGAGCCTAAGGGCTTCAATCACTGTTGGGCAACAGGGAAAAGTTATTATGGGGAAGTTTACCCAAGAAGATGAAAGCAATAAAGTAATACCTCCGTCTTTGACGCTTTTGCTCAGCGTGATGGCCTTAAGCTACCCAACATCTAAACACCAGCCACACAGCAGATGCATGACTTCATTTGAACCTTGCTGGACATGGGCTTTCATGGGCTTGTTAAGCCTCTTGCTCAAGGTTGCACAAACCTGGTAACTTTCCCAAAACAATTTTAGAAATATCTAGACATTTTGGAAAGGTCCATTATATTGTTGTCTTAAAGGCATCTATCAACTGTGGTTACTAAGACATTGTCATAAAAATGTATGTTGTCATAAATCAAACGTTATTTATATTTCACATATACTACAATCAAATCAATGTGCTTAACAAGACCTTAATAATATCGTAAAATTAATAAAGTAAAATGGTTAAATAAATAAATAAAACACGCTATACAAATGCATGGCTTAAAGGGTGAGTTTTAAGATGTTTGTTAAGTCCAAGGTTTGAACATACAAACACTTTAGTACTTGGCTCTTAACCAAGCGCACAAACATAATGATCAAACATCCATCCGTTGGTACCTCTGTATAGGCTAGGACTCAGTATCAAAAACATGGTGATTACAAATATCTATCAATACGCTCACTTACATGTAATTTAGCTGGCCCTCTGGACGATAATACAATTATAATATACGTCTTAATATATTGATTGAACAGCGTCATTGTCATAATTTTTGCTATCAGTATTGAAAGGAATCACTCAACGTACCTTGTCTGACTGTGTTGCTTGTAGAATGAAGGAATAATAACCTTCCCTTTCCTTATCCAGCAGCCACCCGTGTTTCTGTTTCTGTTTCTGTTTCCTGTAAGACATGTGGTGGGGACTGCTCCTGTTCAAGCTCTTTCCATTTGGTTGTTTATCATTGTTTTGCTGAAACACTTTCTCTCATCCTCTTTAGGATTTCCTGTACTCCCTCAACAATCAATTACCACTTCGTTCCTGACTACATCCACTCAAGCCTGGCCACAGACTGTTCTCAGCTTGACAAAGACACTCGCACGGATACATTGAGCATAGTTTTCCATGTACTTCTTCCCTGTTACAGCTACTCAGCAGGGAACCAAGCTTGTGCTATTGCCAAATGCATAATGGGCCTCAGTTAGTGTAGTAAGCAAACCAATCCGTGTCGTGTCTGTCTCGTAGTAATTTAACAGAGAAATGTGTTTTGTCCCGAATGGTCACACCTCGCTATACAGTAGAGACCTAGACTCGTAGGGTAAGCATAGTGCATCCTGGGTAAGTGTTTCTGTTGAACTGTCTTTTAATTGTAAGTCATTAATTTGTCAAAAGAAACGTACTTAAGACCTGTTTTAATTTTCAGCTTACTTCACTACTTGCTTTGAGATGTTAGATAAAATCCTAAGAAGTGTGATATAACCGTCTTTGAAAGCATGACTCCCATTTTTAGGCAGGTTAACATTTGTAAGGCCTGGGGCCAGGTGGGACATCAGGTCCTCAGCATGCCCAGACTGGCTAACAGGTGTCTTCATGGACACCTTTTATCATTCTCTCAAACAATCTTGGGAGACGCGTGGATCGTATTCAGCCTCCTCAAAAAGTACAGGCGCTACAGTGCCTTTTTGACCAGGGTTGAGGTGTCCAGGAGAGGTCCTCAGAGATGCGGACACCCAGGAATTTGAAGCATGGCACACGCTTGACCTCAGTGCCATTGATGAGTACTGGGGTGTGACTGTAGCCTTAAGACCTCCTGTAATCCACAATGAGCTCTTTGGTTTTCTTTGCATTGAGGGCCAGGTTGTTGTCAGCGCACCACGCCGCCAGGCACTTGACCCCTCTGTAGGCTAACTCGTCGTTGTCACTGATCAGGTCTACCACCGTGGTGTCGTCTGCAAACTTGACAATGGTGTTGGAACGTCAGTGTTCAGGATCAGAGTGGAGGAGGGAGGTGATGTTGTTTAACCTGACAGACTGGTCTGTTGGTTTAGAAGCCCAAAATCCAGTTGCAGAGAGAGGGGCTGATCCCTAGGTCATAGAGTTTGTTCACAAACCTAGAGGGTGGAGTCATATTGAATGCTGAGCTAAGGTAACGGGTTAGGGAACATTGTAAAAGTCACTCTCAGGCAGCTAGCCACTTTACTGAAGACCAAAGGAGAAATACCCTTATTGGTTAGGCAGATTAACAGCCTGATTTCATTCAGACATTTCACTAGCAAAGTTACATAACAGGTAATAGAAACGCAGACATTTCTAAAATGTACATACGTTCAAGAAATGTATAGTCATTAAATGTTGCTTTGAAAGGCTGGTCTTAGCTGATATTATCATAGTGTTTTTTTGGACACACTGGAAACACACAATTTGCATAACCTAACTAATCCCGATTATCTGATTCAATGTAACGTCACATGTTGACAAGAGCAAAATCAACAGTGCACTTTTCCCAACCCCTCTTGGCCTTTTCCATTTGTGATTGGAACTCTCATATACTGTGCTTTGAATGGGTACAGAGTCTAAGCATGTCAGAAACACCTTTGGCTGCGATTACATGAGTGAGTGCAAATGTCACTAAAAGCTATACACATCTGGATTGAAATTATTTCAGTCCTAGAAACTTGTTGGAGATCATGGCTAAAGAGAAAGTTTTTATTTTAAAACGGAATTTCAGAGATTTTGCCAGTATTTCTAATAAATCCAGTGTCGGTTTGGCCTTGCCTTGTTGGTTGTCCTGCTGACAGATAAAGCAGACTGACACTGGTTTCTCTCTAGTCTACCATGTTGCCTGTGTTTAGCTGCATCCCATTGATGTTTATCTGAAATACTCCCCAGTTTGTGCTGATGTCAAGCACACCCACACCACGACGCATTCAGCACCAGGCTGGAAATTATGTAGTTTCCCACTGGTGTGTTGTATTGGAAACTCAAAGCTTTGCAGGCCAGTACACATTTTCTCTGAACCTCTTTTTATAAATGTTCTCCTTCATTAAATTGTTTAGATTATGATAAATAGGACATGTTCATCATGAGATTGTCTGCCGTTATAAATGTTTGCATCCCGCTATGTTTCTACCGAAATCTTTAACTGCATTTTTCCAGCATTTATAAATGTTTGCATCTCGCTATGGTTCTACTAGTATCTTTAACTGTATTTTTCCAGCATTTATAAATGTTTGCATCTCACTATGGTTTGACTAGTATCTTTAACTGTATTTTTTTGTGATTATTAATGTTGCTCACATACTGAAAAATAATGTATAATTTCAGCAGCTGAATATTTTTATAGCACATCTTTAGATTTTCATTGGTATTCCTCTTTATAAGAAAGTATTGTTTAAATGTTCATGCACTGTTGGTACAGCAGTCTAAGCTGCTGCTCTGAGACACACACACACACACAGCTTCAACATGGTTTGAATGCCGTCCCACAGCTATTTCAGCACACCCCTCTATCTCTCCCACAGTCACTCCACTATTCAAAGTAGCGTTACATGCCAAAAATTCACATAAATAATTTAACTAATTGATAAATGGTCAGAGGTCTGCCACTTAAAAATAAGCTAGCCTGCTAGTAGTTCTACATGTCCATAACTCATTTTAAATATTAAATTATGTGACACTTTAATGTAGCCTTTTAGCAGTCCTAAATTCTTTGCAGATAATTTATAGATGATTTAAGAGTTCCCTCAAAGCTTACATACTTGTAGCAGTTGGGAAGTCTACAGGATGTACTGTACAACAGAAAAATGTATTGTGCACATTTCTAGTCCGTGAAAATGTTTCACCAGTTATTATGGCTACTGACACCAGTGGTTTACATATGTTTAATCAGTCAATATCGTGCAACCCTACTAAAGTGGCAACCAGTCTATGTGTTGAAATTGGTGTTGTAGTAAGGAATCTGACCCCTCTGGCCACACTTTGACTGTCCTTACTGATAGTTTCATATGTTAATGTGGGGTAAATACTTGGGGAATAGGAACAGTGAAAAGTGATCAGTCTGTCCCAGGTGGGGGAGGGAAATGGCTTCGTAAGACTCCAGAATGTCTGTATGTACATGGTCTAATGTCTCCTCTGGTGAGACAGGAAACATTTTGGTGGAATTTGGGAAAAACGCTTTTCAGAGTTGAGTGACAACAATAAAAGCTTGATCTGGATGTGCAAATTGCTGTTTGCTAATAGCAGCCTGCAGTTCTTTTATTGCTAGTTTAGCATTAGCATCCGGGGGAACGGTATGTAGACTGCAATGGATGTAAACTCTCAAGGCTAGTAATAAGGCCTGCACCTAATTATCAGGTATTAGAGATTGGTTGAGCACTGACTCCCAGTTATGTTAGTATCTGCATACCGTGCTTTGTTTGCATAAATGCATTAGCTGCCACCACTGATCTCACCAGAGTCCTTTGCGGTATGGTGGCGGCCCTGTAGCCCAATTACATCGCGCCCCTGTAGCCCAATTGCGTTGCTGGGTATGCTATTGTTTAGCCATGTTTCTGTGAAAATGATGACGCTGCAATTTGTCAGTTATCATTCTTTGTGGGATGATTCTGAGTTGTATTTTTTCCATTTTCTTCGCCAGTAACCATACGTTAGCATGGAAAAAGCTAGTTAGTGAAAGCCGATGGGGGTTAGCATTAGACTAGCCCAGAGGCCACCCCAGTTCCCTTGCCTTTGTTTATGATATTGCTGCCGCCTCCAGACACTGCCTGTCGGAGGTATTTGCAAACTCTAGGGGAAGTTGGAAGTTGTCAAAAAAAAAATGTGTGCATTGTGTGCCAATATCCAGGAGTTCTTGTCGGCTATATAAAGTGTATATCAGGCTGTACTGGATCAATAAACTAAGAACTATTAAGTAAACTACTACTAATTCGCAAAATCTGGGTAACCCTATCCAGCTTCGCAGAGCTATTCGGAATGCCTTGCCTTTGGCTTGGATTAATATTAGGTCATCAGGTTTGAGAGTTGACTTACATTGCCCTAAATTGAAAGTGTTCTGGAAATTTGCTGACATACTGTGACGACATTGTACGCATGTGCCAACAGGGTGGGAAAAGACTAGGCGCCACCCTGCTCCGTTATGTTAGGTCAAATGGATGTACTGAAGTGATTGTTATTAAACTGAAGTGATTGTTGCTCTTGTGCTCAAGACCAAGGACAGGGAGGGAATGGTGGCCAACAGTTTCTAGAGCTGCAAAACCACTGGGTGTCGAGCGCATCTGTTGAAGGGGGACTCGTTGAAATTAGCCTGGACTGGACAAGCGTTTTGATTATTTCTGTGTGAAGGACCTAGACACGCCCTTATGGCTGTTCAGAGGATTGGCGCTAAGCTGCGCTCCAGAGGTTTCATTGGTCTTTCCTTGTGTGCCTCTCTGCTTGCAAGTTTACAATAAATTACTATTGTGCAAAGAGAACTGGGTCTCTTTCTTACCTGCCTTGAAGTTCCTCTCTGTGAAACTTAATTTCCACCACAGGAGCTAGAGCATAATAGTTGACAAACCAGTATTTCATCAGTGCTCTAGGTGGAGGAGTGACAATGCCCAAGGGACATAGTGCTGTCTGAAACCGTTGTTGCTACTTTGTATTCCTGTCTCCTCCGCACCTCTTACGGCCTTCCCACTTCTCCCTCCGCTACCCACAGGACCAGCCGATGAAATAAGGGGATATCTTGGTGGCCGTGTTTGTCCTTTCCCTTTAGACCACAGCCTTCTGCACTGTCACTGTCTGTTTTACTCCATCTCTTCCTTATATTTCCCCTCACTCTCTCTCCTTCCCCTTGTCCCTGATTTTCACTCCCCCTTCTCCTTCCTCCCTTCCTCCCCCAGCTCGGCTCATTGATTGGCAGGCCTCATCTTAGCAAAGCTCCCTCAGGCACCGAGCTCCATGGATACACAACAACAACCTGCTACAGGGCATTCTGTTTTAATGAAAGCTAAAGCCCCTTAGAGTCCATGCACACGCACGCATGCCCACAAACCCTCCGATAATGACATAATTACCTGTGCTCTGCAGGATTCCCTCTGGCATTTAGCACAGAGGAGAGCCCCATGTCTCATGGTTGAATTGGAGATTTATGTCTAAAGATGTCAAGAGGCCACGGCTCCAGCTCATGATGGGGTGTGTTGTGCGTGCGTGCGTGCGTGCGCACGTGTGTGCACAGAGAGCTCGTTCTGTAGTGAGAAATGGATAACAGTTCTGACACATGGCTCGGACAAATGGGAGAAACAGTAGGAATCCAAATGTCTTACAAGCTGGCGGTCGAGAAGGAATCAATGGGGGCGATTGATTGCTCGTCGGCTGGAGGAGAAAAAGAAAGAGGTGGGCTATGACGAATATAGGATGGGGGGGGTAATCTGGGTGGGGTCTCTAGGTGGTTCAGATTGAGTCAGCCTGTGGAACAGTGATGGATCGGTGGAGACACTACAGTAAAAACATACCATATCGGATTTTTTCCTGCCCGCCCTGCTGTACCGCTCTATCATTCCTGCCACTTGTAAAGTAAACAGAACTCCTAATCGATAGACTCGCTCTGAGACGTGTTTTAAGATAGTTTGCCGTGTTCTATAGAGGCAGCCATGTTAACCTTTAATCTTAACTTTAATGTAACAATAGGAGAGCGCCTCTGACAATCCACTTAGTATTGACCTGCTGTAAACAAGCAATACAGTGCAACAGAATTAACATACGTTTTTATTGATTCAAGATACTATATTATGTTGCATTGACAACAAATAACAATTGTTTTGTCATTAGGCATCTTCATAGGTTGAGAAAAGAGAACAGCCCAACCTGGAATCCTGAAATATATAACCGGCTATGGGGTCTTGGCTAAAAAAGATGCTGCTAACATCAAAGTGATGTCAGATGAATATTTGTTATCTTTTTAATATTGTTTGTGCATCCCTGGTTGACTTTCTCAATCTAAAGCCCTGGCTCATCATAAAAAAACGATACAAAGGGCCCCAATGGCAATTGGACTCCTAAGCTCTTTTGAAATCATAAAACGTGAGAGGTCATTTGTTTTAATTTACATGTTTGGTTTAATTTCTATTTTTGTTTTCTGAGGATTTGGTTAGGTTTAACTTTTCTCTGTCTTCGTACGTCTCTCAGCAATAAAGCAACTATGTTTCTCTCTCTCTTTCAATTACATATTAAATTTCAGTTTTAATTTATAGACTTTCAATGGCATAGTAAACATTGGAAAATATTGACAAAGGAAATGGAAGACAAGGAAGCTATAATAACAAAAGTTAAAACAAAAATTAGAAAACAGTATGTAGTATTCTGATTATCAAAGTCAAATGTATTATTGTATGTATGTTTTGTATCTATTAAGCTCATGTACTGTAGATAAGTTAAGGAACAAGAGAACATCTGTGCTTAGATTATCTCTCAGCAAGTCGCTGTCAGCCACAGGAATATGTGATTGATCATTGGGTTGGGTTTGGGGCTTGTCGTGGTAGAGTGGTCTCTGGGTTACAGGAAGAATGCGTTGTTCTAGGTCATGACGAGATGATGAAGAGAACAGGAGAACTCTGTTGCAATTGCAGTAAATTACTGAATGTATCTCTCTCTTTACTCAACCGGGTTTGTTACTATTTTTACCGGACCGCGTCAGCAGAGCCGACCAAGAAGAGCTAATGTCACTGACTCACTGAGTGTCTCTGAGTACACCTTGTAAAATTGCGTAGTGGTTAGAGCAGCCGACCTGTAAACTTTAGGTCCCGTGTTTGTATCTCCTCACAGGTAAAGCGAAGTATGCGTTAGGAATTATTCCTTATAGACGAAAACTTTGCTGGCTAAAACCTTCAGTATCTACGTTATAGATAGCCTGAATTAAAACAGATGACACTTATATTGCGACTGTTTCTTGTGGATTTTTGAGGTATGCTTCCGTGCAATCGTTTTGGATAAAACTGTATACGGTTATATATAGACTGTTTATGGAATGGAAACGTTCATCTTCAGTATCGCTAGCAATTGCTCAGTTCTTATTATTCCTAATAAGTTAGTAGATACTTGTAAGCTTATTACTGCCTAATAAGCTGTTAAAATGGCCAGTGGCAAAAGCCCTACAGTTCAAAGACACTAGGCTGGCGGTAAACTTAATAAGAAATGTTAGTTAGGTTAACACAATGCTCAATGGAGTCTAGCGACTGATGGAACATGTAATGTCGTGGTGTAAGACAGTGCCTCTCACGTGATAAACTTATGTTTGTATCATTGAAAGCAACAACATTTATGAATTTTATTTGTGGGCCGCAGTAAAACCAAAGTTATACAATATTGCAACTATTGCTGGTAGATGTCACTTGATGAAAAAGTTAGTTATTGTCACATTTATTGATAGTTATTATATCAATGTCATTCACGAATGAAAGGAAAAAGTACGTTATAATGTCATGAAAGGTAAAAATACATTCTTATGCCATGAAATTAAATAGCTTTAGCAGACTCGCTAGCAATTGCTCAATTAATTATGAGTATTCCAGTAAGTTAGTGTATACTGGTAAAGCCTATTACTGGCTAATACGCGGTTAAAACGGCCAGTGGCCTAGCTACACAGTTCATAGCCAATGTTTGTGGTGGAGGTATACTAGGTAAAATACGTAAGTCAGTTCAACTGTATCAATATCATTCACGAATGGCCATTTTGCGGTTACAACAGCCAGAGGCAAAAGAGGATTTGTTTAGGGTTGTACTGACACCCGTCAAAATGTACTGTTCTGTAGTGTCGTGGTTGACGACACAGCCTTCCTTGTGCGTGCCCTGGATTCGATTATCTAGAAGGCAACGCCTTCTATTCCGGGCCGGCAGAACTAAGCTTGGCTGGTTTCTTGTTCTACTCTACGTAACTGCTAAAATCCAGCTGGTATGTACTTTTAATTGGAAGTAAGTCTACTGTGACCACTTAAAACCCCCCTTAAAATTTCGATAACCCGTTTTTCATTCGCAATGTGTGTTTTCTAAATTAGGCGTGAAGAGAGGGAATATACTCAGGTGTGAATGGCAGGTATGAACATATAAACAGATTTTATTAATTGACTTATTCAAGCTCCTTTTGAACACAACTTTGTCACTCAAAACAATCTCACTTGACCACAAAACCATTGCTATTTCCTGATAACATTGCGACATTCAGCCCCATTTAATGTTAAATATCACAATAGGTAAATTCTTCTGATAATCTTTTGTTTTGGTTTTGCAAAGAATATAAGGCTAACTTGCCTTTCTGAATAATCACATGGCCTAGGTTGTGTTTTGCAATAGTTTTCCATTTGGAGAAAGCCTAGGAAAACATTACAGAATGAATACAACTGGTGAATGATTCATCTGTTCTATTCATTCTCTTTAATCCTATCAGATATATGACCTCCATTTATGATAGTCACATACAACACAAAAAATTGCCCTATGGCATTTGGCAGCAACACAATTTGAAGTACCATTTCCTGCCACTAACAAGATGTGTATTCAACTATTTGAAACCCTTATTTCTTATTAGATAACAAGTTCATACAAAACATTATTGCATGTTGTCCAGAGCTCAGCACATATTGTTTTTGGATCCATAAAAAATTTTAGGGACGCAATGGCTACCGATTGACAACATATATTTCAGAGTATATATTTATGGTGCTGTGAAAACAAGAACCTTTTTTACAGAAAGTATTCTGATAGACTGACATTAAAATGAACATTATTGAAAAACATATGGAGTACAGAGTGAACATGAGCTGAACTGTAATTGTACTCAATTTCCAATCACACCTTCAATAACTGAATAAAGTCAACATGGTCTCAACGTTAAACTTGAAAGCGATTTACAATCGACATTTTGGTCTTTTATAGGACACTTATCCTTGCTCAACATTACATTGATATGAAAATGTGCTTTGCATGCAGTGATAACTGGACATAATGATGTTTACCTCGCTGGCTTTATTCACACACACTATGTCTATTGCCTATTGATTGCAAGAACATGGCATGTGCATATTGCATGTTACGAAAAACTTACCAAATCACCCCATTAACATTAGCATAGACTGTAACTTTAACAATTTAACATTCGTTACACATTCATGGTGAAATACTGTATTTATGGTGCTTAAAAATAACAGCATATTCCTGGTATACGCTGTGGCTGAATAATCATGGGGTGTGAAAAGGAAGAGGTAGGGATCAAAAGAGGGGTACGGGGTAAAGGCTGCAATGTATCCTAATGTCTTTACTGGTGGACACTCGATAAAAGTGAGGGCGTGAACACGTTATGGAGGGGCTGTAACCCTAATTTTGCAGTTGTTGGGTTTCCTTAAAACTAGGGAAGAGTTGAAGAATGTCCCATGCTGGAGCTGTTGCCAGTCAGGATTCTAACTGTCCTTGAGTGTTGATAGTTGCTTTGCGGTTCCTCTTTGTGAAAAGTCACAACATAAACCGGTTTTGGGGTGTTGAATAATTAAAGACTATAGCTCTGGCAACTGGCCGGGATGTGGCAACATTCATAAGAGGTTTAAAGATAACTAGGCCTAGGAAACAAGGGTACTTGGCGTAGTGTTAATTTATATTTGTGTGAGAAACAAGTGTTCACTTTTTAACTAATTTGTCCTGTCCACTCTAACATACACATAGCCTGGTAACCTTGCCTGTGTGCACCTGTAACTGCTGCCTCACAGGCTGATGTTTGAGCAACTCTGGCCATTAGTATGCATCAGTCAATCAAATTTAAAACTAAACATACATAAAACATGCTAGAACACTCCAGAAATAAGAACCCTAACCTTAACACAAACCCTAAACCTAAAATGCGCTGATGATAGCCAGCTAGTTATGCAGTCTGCTAATTAGATTGATACAACAACATTTTACATTTAAATTTTTGTCACATAGCTGGCTGCTATGCTGAGAGACTAAATGACACTGTGATGGTAATTACATTGATAGACACCTTTAAAGGAGTAAGTACAGAGACAAAATTCTCTCTGGACAATTAACAGTTAATTTGCAAATAGAGAAATGCGTCAAAAACATACAGAATAATCATCTGAGGAGTCTCTGAAGAAAACACAATCAGTATTTATTACAGTTAAAAGGGGTGTGATAAGATTATGCCCAGCTGTCTTATTTCAACAATACACATTCCCGTTGTTCTGTCAATGCCCAGGTTTTAACCAAGGGGCATGCTATCCTCCCTCACATAAAACCAACGACTTGTAGGTGACCTAATTAACTCAGAAGGGACACACAGCACCTGGACACAGACCGGGTACCTGATGATTTTAGCCGATAGACAGATTAATCGATAACCCATTGACTTTCTAAGACCATCCAGTGAGGACCCTTAACAAATACCTGATCCTCTTCTCCTACATTCTTTTTATTATCTAAGCATGGGGACTCTTTTAACTAGTAACCCATTTATACATGTACAGAACTAAGTATACATCAGTTCAAGAATTTCCATAACATTACCCTTGCCAGCACATAATTTGATCTAGAAATCTTTTGTTTACCTCTTCGGTTGTTAAACCTCTAGGATATCCAATATCTGCCTTTTGTTCCCTGCTAAAAAACCTCAGCCTGTGAGGCAGCAGTGAAGCAGCAACAGATTCCAGGGCACCTTGGTTCTTTCTGCTCTAACTACCTTGATGTTTCTGGCTAGCGAAGCGCACAGACCCTTATGCTGCCTAGAGAATCACACATACCATACTGCTGGCTAGCTAAACCAGCTAAATTCAAATCAGTGAGAATGTGATTAGCACAAGGCTGCTTGCTTGTGTGTGTTTGATTACATACTTATCAGCGGCTAATGAGTGGCTGTGTCAAGCTACTCATTGTCTAAACACCATGCCTAATCTGACAGTGTGTCTTGGAGCTGGATTATTTTTGATGAGCAGCTCGTAGAGCCCCTTCAGAAAAACATTGAGTATTAATAGCGAGTGAGTTACATAACCACAGATCCTCTGCTGGCAGCTTTATTAAATAGTACCATGTCAACAGGTGACTTCTAAATGCAGGCCTCATGGGCTAAGTTGCAAAGAAAAAGCCAATATCTCACACTGGCCAATAAAAAGAAAAAGTGAAGAAGGGCAAAAGATCATTGACACGGGACTGAGGGAGGACTCAGCCTAGAAGGCCAGCATCCCGGAGTCACTTCTTCACTGTTGACGTAGTTTTGTGGGTACTGTTTAATGAAGCTGCCATTTGAGGGGCTGCAAGACATCAGTTTCTCAAACTAGAAACTCTCATGTATTTGTCCTATTGCTCAGTTGTTTACCTGGGCCTCCCACTCATCTTTCTATTCTGGGTAGAGCTAGTTTGCACTGTGCTGTGAGTAGTACACAGTGTTGTACGAGTTTCTTGCCAATTTCTCACATAAAATAATCTTCATTTCTCAGAACAACGTTAGACTGATGATTTTCAGAAGAAAGTTCTTTGTTTCAGACCATTTGGAGTCTGTAATCGAACCCACATACACCGATCAGGCATAACATTATGACCACCTGCCTAATATGTGAAGGTCCCCCTTCTGCTGCCAAAACAGCCTCAGGGGTTCTGTGGTATCTGACACCAAAGACAAACTGCACGGTGGGGCCTCCATGGATCGGACCTATTTGTCCAGCACATCCCACAGATGCTCAACTGAAATGAGATCTGGGGAATTTGGAGGCCAAGTCGACACCTTAACCTTGTTGTCGTGTTCCTCAAACCATTCCTGAAACATTTTTGGTTTGTGGCAGGGTGCATTATGCTGCTGAAAGAGGCCAATGTCATCAGGGAATACCGTTGCCTTGAGAGGTCTGCAACATTGCTCAGGTAGGTGGTACGTGTCAAAGTAACATCTACATGAATGACAGGACCCAAGGTTTCCCAGCAGAGCATTGCCCAAAGCATCACACTGCCTCTGCCAGCTTGCCTTTTTCCCATAGTGCATCCTGATGCCATGTGTTCTCCAGGCAAGCGACGTACACGCAACCGTCCATCCACGTGATGTAAAAGGAAAAGTTATTCATCAGACGAGGCAACCTTCTTCCATTGCTCCGTGGTCCAGTTCTGATGTTGGTGTTTTCAGCAGTGGACAGGAGTCGGCATGGGCATCCTGACTGGTCTGCTGCTACGCATACCCATACACATCAAACTGCCATGCACTGTGTGTTCTGACACATTTCTATCTGGAATCCGCATAAATGTTTTCAGCAATTTGTGCTACAGTAGCTAGTCTGTTGGATCGGACGACAAGGGCCAGCCACTACTCCCCACGTGCATCAATGAGACCCTGTCAATGGTTTACCTCTTTTCCTTCTTTGGACCATTTATGATAGGTCCACTGCAGGCCTGGTACACCCAACAAGGGCTGCAGTTCTGAAAATGCTTCGACCCAGTCGTCTAGCCATCACAATTTTGTCCCCTGTCAAAGTTGCACAAATCCTTATGCTTTTCCGTTTTTCCTGCTTCTAACACAACTACTTTGAGGACAGAATGTTCATTTAATAATTCCACCCCCTGACAGGTGCCATGATAATGAGATTATGAGTGTTGTTCACTTCACCTGTCAGTGTTGATAATGTTATGGCTGATTGGGGTATGCTGGTTCAACAGATACTGAACTAGTCTAAAGAAGGCTTCTTATATTGCTCCTTTCATCAGCATCACAGCTTTCTGTGGAGCAAGAAAAATTTCAAAAGTATTTTCTAATAAACAATTACCCTTTTAAAATGATAGCCTTGGATTAGCAAACACAACATGCCATTAGAACGCCTATGCAGTTCCTCCCAAAAAAGCCTTTTCCAGCTTCAATAATTATATGCAACATTAACAATCTCTTCAATGTATTTATCGTTAATTAATTATTTTAATGGGCACAAAATTTAGATTTTAAGTTATGTGAACCCAACATTTTGAATGGTAGTGTATATAGTATTGGTGCTTCGTCAGTGGAATAATGTCTGATAAAGATAATTCTGTGAAAGGGCAATCTTATAAGAAAGGTTATATCTACCCATTGATTAATCTGGCAGGCTCTAATATGGTAATTCCTAAAGCACTGTCGGCAGGTACCTGACAAAAAGGTGTTGGTGATTTTTGATGAAGTTCCTTGCCCAGCTGATTGAAATGGGGATGGACACATTCTTTTTCATAAAGGTCCGCGTGGAGGGGCCTCCATAGTGTATTGGATGGATTGGAAATGTAGCCATGACGGCGGGGATGACACTTTCACTCTAAAGATAAGTGCGACGGAACCTAGCGAGTCAGAACTTCTGTCAGACGACAACCTACTCAGGACATTGTCCCCGGGTGAGACATCAGAAAACTCTGGTCCAAGTTTTTGCTTTGCTTTGCATCAGAGGAAAGCCAGCAGTTGGGCTGCAGGATTGGTCTGGGGAGTTAGACCGCTGCATGGGAGGCATGGCATTAAATAATAACCTCTTGTATTATCCCCTGAAATAGTAACGTAAAGAGATTCTGTGATGATTCAGCCGCGGGCCACCTCCATCTCACAGCCTGTTGTCATCCCACGTCTTCCTGCTGTCATCCACGGACCCACAGAGAAATCTGGCATGCTTTCATAGCAATGATTCCAATGGGAGGTTCAGAACTGAAATTGAACTGTTTCCCAGACAATCGAATGGCAACAGTTTTGTGTCCCACAGCAGGGTTTTGTGCCTGCTGGTTTTTCTGTTTTACCTCATCGTTAATTGCACCCATCATGTGTTGGCCTTTTTTCTGGGACTGTTCACTATGGCCCACCGTTCATTGTACTAACACATCATCTCAGTGAAAATGTACATCTGCACAAAACACGGTCGCTTGCCAGACAATCCCCATATCCTATGTGACATACATACCAGAGGCAGACCTGGTGCCCAGCAAGAAACAACCCGCTGCTTTCCTCTGTGTCTGCATGCAGACACGCTGACCTATTCCACGCGGTCACAGAGGCCCAGCGTCAAGTTTGGAGAGACGCCAGCCAGCCAGCTTGAATCCCTCGCAAACGTCCTCCAGGCCAGCTTCCCCTCCCTACTCCCATCCTGCCACCTACCCCCATGGTAGCCCCAGCTTGGCAAGAGGAGCCAGGCAGGTTGTTCACAACACAAGCAGTTCGCAGACCCCAAAATGCCCAACCCCCTTGAAAGTGGATCACCGTCCGCCAATTTAGACCCCTACAGCAGCTCAAAATGTGCTTTAGCACACTGAGCTAGGTTGATCCTCTGACCTGATCAGAATGGCCAGGTCCCACCACAGCTCCTGCTTCCAGCCACTGGAAATGTCTTGAGGGGAACTTGCCTGGACACCAATTGTGACAAGTTTAGATATATATATTTGGACCAGATTTAGAAAGCACATACCAGTTTACATATTGGTGGATGTTTTTTGGATCATCCCAAGGAGTGCAAAGATTATTGTAAAATATTAATTGAATGGGTAAATAGAGTATACAGTGGCGTTACATGTATTAGGGATTGCAGTACTCTGGAGATATGAGGTTTCAAATGCAAGGAGCCATGCAGAGAAGGAAAGGAAAAAGCAGGAAGTGCCTATTCTAAGACTAAATCTTTGTAAAAAGCACAATTAAGGCTTTGGGGATGTTTTAAGATTAAGGGGGTTGTTAACGACCACTTAGCCCAGAACGGTTTTAGTAGGCACATGCTAATGCATGCCTGGCAGTTTCTATTTAAATCATCTATCAGGGGTAAACATCTAAGCATTACATGTGGTCTAACACATAGAATAGGGTGGAAACAGAACAGCAGCAACAAACAGCATCCACGTAATATAGCATTATATATGGCACAGGTGATATACTTGTTATAGGATATACGGTACATAGGAGATATATATATATATACATGGAAATATTACATATTGCCTAATCATCCAATGGATAGTTAATAAAAATACCATTTAAATGTTTCAGTTCCTTCAGTAATGTTCCAATCTTCACAGTGCATGTCAGAATAATAACCAGGCCATGAAATCCAAGGAAATCTTTGTGGACAGAGTTGTGCCAACATTGATTTGGGGAAGGTTAGAAAACATTGCTAAAGCATTGACATTTCTCAGGAGCACAGCAGACACATTGTGTAATGGGAGAAGGTTTAAACCCACAAAACCCTCGGTAGAGCTCGGCGTTTGGCCAGACTAAAGGACCTTGGGCAGGGGGGTCACACAAATAGAGCTTCAAAGGAGTTTATCTGCAGAGATGAGAGAACCTGACAGAAGAACAACCATCTCTGCAGCACTCCTTCCAACAGCCTTTAGTAGAGTGTCTTAACTGAAGCCACTTTTTTGTAAAAGGGATATGATATGCTGTCTGAGGGACTGAGAGCATGAGTAAAACGATTCTCTGGTCTGATGAGAACAAAACAAAACTATTTGGTCTGAATGCCAAGCGCTACATCTAGCAAAAATAAGGTACCACTCATCACCTGGTAATACCCATGGTGTAGCATGGTGGTGTGAGCATCATGGTATTGGGTTGCTTCTCTGCAGCAGGAATTGAGCAATCGGTCAGGATTGAGGAAAGGGTGAGCTGCACAAATTACAGAGAGGTCCTTGAGGAAAACTGGATCCTTGAAGAAAATGTGACCTCAAACATGTCACATTTTATAATGAATCTTTATAATGAAACTCGTTGCAAAGATTAATCTTTCAGCACGACAACAACCCACAACATGCATCCAAGACAAAAGAGGATGGGCTTTGGTAAGTTTCTATGAAAGTCTTTGAGTGGCCCAGCCAAAGCTCAGACTTTGGGGAGGCCAGAAGATTGCATTTCACAAACAATCCCCTTCGAATCTGACAGCGCTTTAGAGGATCTACAAGAACGAAATTGCCCAAATCCAGATGTGCACTGATAGTAGAGAAATACTCATAGAAGACTCAAAGCTGTGAATATTTGATTATTTACGTACATGAGGTATTTCATGTTTTTATTTTCAAAAAAGTTGCACATATTTCTGGAAAGCAGTTATACTACTAAAGCAATGGAATTCCTCTTCTGCTTGAACAAATTGTATTAGACATCTTTAATGAGAATAATGAGATGAGCTACAGTGGGTATAGAAAAGAATATGCAAATATTGCAAAGTCAAGTTGTGCAAAGTTAGTAGAGACAGATTGAAGGAGACTCAGTGCTGTAATTGAAAAAGATGGTTCCACTATGTATTAATTCATGGGAGTGTTAGGCTGGGCCTAATTATAGATCTTCAACTCTCTACTGGGAATCCCCCAGCCATTCCATTAATTAGATGTATCCCAGAGCAAGCTCACCTAAATCAACTTATTAACTAATTAACATGCCCTTACCTGTTGTATCAGGTGAGCTAGTTCAGGACTAAATCTAAACTGTAAGATCCCTGGGAGAGGGTTTTTATTATTTTATTTCACTTGGATATTGTTAGTTACCTTATGTATATAAAGTCAGATTTTTTAATTAAATACATGAATTTAACTTTATTTAAATATACTTTATTTAAATTAAATTAAATGAAGTCTTTAAAAAAGACCAGGATACATTACAACTTTTCAAATGAACATTTATTACTACAAGAATAATAATAAAAAAGGCAAAAAAGAAACAAAAGGCAACAAAAGGTGAACATTCTGAAAGGGGGTGGTCACTCTATACCCAATGTATGCTTTTAATTTATACTGTACACTCAATATTTTTGTTTCTGTGCATGATCGTCGCTCTTCCGGTAACCAGTCAACTGAATGGAAAATCAGTTAACATCTGGTGAATGATTGTTTAAACGGTCTACTCTTGGTGTCCTTGAAGAAAAAAATAATTATTGTTTTACAAACATGAGGACCCCTGTTTAAATATGTATTGCCCCATTTAGGAACTTCCCTGTGTAGCTAACATTTTAGATTCCACAAAAAATTGTTAAATCCTCCTTTACATCTAAATGAATAATAAGAAAATCTATGCGACCCATATTACTGACTTGTCTAAGATTTTGAAACTCAATATTGAGCCTTTCTTGAGAGAAACAAACACATAATTGTCTGGGGGTTTCTATATAGCATTAGCACTTGCATTTTTAATGGGTGCCATGGTTTGACAAAATGAAAATAATCTGTTTGGCCACACACCAGTGGTCGGTTTGGTGTAAAAACAGGAATGAGTACTGTATGCCACAAATAACCCATACTTTCTGTAAAATTATGGTTTCACAACAATTGGAGGTAACTGTTTGCATTAATTTATAAATGTTTTTCTCTATTTCTGTGTTCATGTATTTATGTTAATGGCCAACAGTATGGGATTTTTTTATTAGTCCAATTCTGATGAGTACATTTCCAACATTTGTTTTGGACTTGTTTCAAAAGATCCTTGGTCTTCACTGTGTGGTTGTTAGGATATGCTCCAGGAACAGATGGTTTTAATGTGAGACCAGGCGACGTTTATATTGCACACAGGTGGACATTAAAAAATGATGGGACTTCTGAAGTTACTTGGCTTCAACCACAGTTTAGCTGAAGTGTCATTGATGTCTGAGGTGAGTACTTACACCATAAAGACATTGCAGTTTTTATTTGTAGTAAATATACCTTTCCTGCAGCATTGAAATTATATAATGCTTTGTGTCGATGGGTGACGCAATATCCCAATTGAACATTTTCTTAATTCCAGATGGTAACACTACAAAACTCCTTGGGCTGTTGAATGAATATGCACTTTAGTTAACAAATACAAAGAACCTGGGTTTGATACTTATTTTGTTAGACTAATTTTGAATATTGTACTTTGAAATTAAAATAAAAAAATAACAACATAAAAAGGTGCACCCCAAAACTGTTTGTGTGATTAAGAGCTTCCATTTTTAATTCATTTTTTCAATTATTCCCCAAATCCTCATGTTGGCTTCACAAGTAGCCGACAGCACGTATTTGCCTTTGCTTCCTATACTCAGGTGCACAAGGCTCGGGTCCTTAATGCTGATAGAGTTGACTAATAACCAACACAAATCAGCCATGCAGAATTCAAGATGATGTAAGTCTTCCCGATTCTCCCAAAATACTATTAACTATGACTGTAATCAAAACATTCCCTTAATTCAGTGAATATATAATCACGTGTTTATCTTCCTTCAGCGTAGGAGACAGAGCATATACACTTGCGTATTGAAGACGGAAGAACATTTACACTCCGGGTCTCCACAGAACAGTTGGGAGCCAGCTAACATCTTTATCTGGGTGGGTGAGAAAAGTCTTGATAAAACCAAACCCCTGTTCACTGCATGACACACTCAGAGGATAGTGACAGTTGGTAGCACTGTGATGTGCCATCAAATTACATTCCTTAGTTATACTAGGGTCCTAAGTGCTAGGATTTTGAGTTGAGGGTATTGAGGTTGACAATCTACAGTGAGGGGGGAAAAGTCTTTGATTCCCTGCTGATTTTGTACGTTTACCCACTGACAATGAAAATATCAGTCTATAATTTTAATAGTAGGTTTATTTGAACTGTGAGATATAGAATAACAACAACAGAAATCCAGAAAAAGTAATGTCAAAATGATATAAATTCATTTGCATTTTAATGAGAGAAATTTGAATTTGATACTCTCTCAATCAGAAAGAGTTCTGGCTCGCAGGTGTCTTTTATTCATGTAAGGGGCAGGTGTTCAAAATCTGACAAAAATAATTGGCTTGTTTGGGTACAAGCAATATATACAGACCTCGGCTGTTTTCCAGTCTGCCCAGTACGAACATTGCCCATGTCCAATATCCAAACCCGCATGGCTTGATAGATGTAACCTGTCTGGTGTGTCCAGCTTAATTAATTGATGTTCTTAATTCAAATGTTCACAGTGTAACAGATAACTGTTGTTAACCAATATCTACAGCACCGGTTCAGGTTTACTGATATGTGCAATAGAGAGTGGCACACAGACATGAAGGGCAGCAGGGAGCGATGAGTGGCTGCTTCAACGACCCTTGACCCCACTCTACTGCTTATTCAGTCAGGAGTTACATGCGTGGGAGGGTAGTAACCACACCAGGGGAGTAACTACGATGTTATATCCACAAAACTCGCTATACTTTGGAGGCTGTATTTGTACCACGCTGCAGTAAAACTGCACTCCATGTCTTGCTTCATTTAAATAATCACTTAATCATTTAGCTTAAAATTCACATTTCTTTTATAAATTTTTTAACTCATGATAAGCACTATACCCTATAAAAGTGCTGCACCCGAAATATCACAGGTGACTGCGATTTACTGCACTTTTCAAGCAGCTCGGGTGCCAAAGACTCTGTGGGGGAAGGTGTTGTTGGAGGTGATGTTTGATAGATTAAGCTGGTGCATCTTGATGCCGGGAATCTCTCACAACTTTCTTATATTGGCACATTAAGTCCTAGTTTAACGGATTGTTCCGCCAGACATTCCTTTGCGTTTGGGCTGAGTTGTAAAGGAACAAGATTACTAGTAACTGATGGCATTCTGAAAGTAACTTACACCCAACCGTGTGTGTGTGTGTCTTTATTTCCACATGCCTTGCTCGGGATATAATACTAGTTATAGACTGATGAGCAGCTTACCGAGGAGTATTTTCCACTTGGTTTTGCATCTCATTGCCTCCTGGCCTGTTTCCCAATCAATAATGTCATTCTTAAGCAGTCGGCGCTGTGCTGAGATGCTGTGAGTCTGCAGTAATTACCTCCTCCATTATCAGACCACAGCTCTCATTATACTGTAAGCAGCTTTTATTAACCACCACTCTGCTGCCGTGGCTACAGCCAGGCACTCGACTAGGGCCAGCACGCACGCAAGCTTCCTCTATAGCTGACTGGACAGAAACATGCCGTTCCCGAGCCACTTTGGATGTACAGACATACACTGAAAACCCCACAATCCTCCCTTGTCACAGATAGTCCTTACCAAGATAGCCTCCCACGCCCCCATTTCTGGAGACAGGAAGTTACGCAAGCAATGGCGATTTTCTAAAGTTCAGCCTTTCGGCAATCACGCTCTCTCACTTTTATTTCTCTGCACTGTAAAGCGGTTATCATTGTACACAACAAGTGCCCTTTGACTAAGGACCCAACACCAAATGGCCTTTCTTAAAAGACTGTCTATTTAGTCGTCCAGATTTGTTATCACAGATTTGGAGACAATGGGCATTTTGGGAGCTAACATTTCACTTTACATCTATCCCTGTTAACTTAATGACCTTTGAACCGCTGACAGATTTAACTTGATCTACACTTCCTGGTTGACCTATCAAATTGATTTCCCAATGTTTTTCAATACTGCTTACTTCTGCACAGATTTCAGTGGGGGCGTTTGTGTGCATTCGATTTACTTACATTTGCAGTTTGGGAAATGGGCACAACCTCCGTCCAAAAGACCCATTCCATTACATTCTCCGTGACTGCCTAATGAATGTCAACTCCTCTGTGTGTTTAGGGATGTGTGGCCTGACCCGTGAAAAACAAACGCGTTACAAAAGAAACAGTTATCCATTGGCATTCTCACTGGCACCCTGTGCTCCAGTTGTATTACTCTGCATTCACCCTAATGACAGTGTGCTAATGGCTTCGCCAGACTTCAATTAGCTCTCCGCCACGCTCCACCGCTCGCTATGTCCTTCCACTGCGAGCGGGCCTTAAATCGGATGAAATACCACGGTCATTTAGTGGGAACGGCTGAAGGCTGTTTAAACAGGATACAGAAACACGCAGGCGGACAAGGAACCTCTGTGCACTCTTTGTCAATTGTGGGTGTGTGACCCACTGGGGGATGTCTGATAAGAAACACAGGATGTCGTATTTAGTAACACGGGGTCATCAGTTCATTCCTTGTTATTGTCCACATCTGCCTATAGCTTAGCAACCGAAATGCCTTTAAAACACTGCCTGATAACCCAGGTGGTTTTGGCTAATGTTCCTGACTGGATCCTCCAGTGTGGCATCCCTTTGGGCGTTATTCACTGTCTAGCCTGCCTGAAACTAGAATGTCATCCATTCCGGTCCCTGGCAACTGCTCCCTAATACTGTAGCTCTAAACTTCGAAATAAATCACTGACTTCACTGTCTCGAACAAAGAAAAAAAACGTGGACGTTCTGTACTTTTGAAAGACCACAGAGAAGTAAGAAACTTTGAAACGGCGGACGTACAGTGTGACAATCGATGCAGCAGCCTTAAAAAGCGAAGGGAACAAACTGCACTCGTCGATGGCAGCGACTTTGACGTCTGCTCCCCCGACAAATGAAGAACGGGCGTTAATGGAGGGGCTGTTGGCATTGGGGCGTGAAAGGCACATTGGCACAGCATGGAGCCGGCTAGCCAAGTCTGGCGCAGCCGTCATGTCCACGCGGTGTCACTCACAGCCTTCCCTGCGTGTCAGAACCCGCCGCGCTCTCTCCCCCGCTCTCTCCCTCTTCCTCTCCTACTCTCTTACCCTTGCCAAGGTGAATTCATTAACGACAGTGAGCAAAGCCCTGCCGTTACGTTCCCGAAGTTGGATGTAGGCGGAACGGGCTGATGCCTGCCATCTTTAAAACAGGATTTATTCCCTCTGGTTTTCATCTCAGAGTTTTCCTCCCTTGATGCTTCATCCTCTTCCTCCGTGAGCTTATTCCCCCACTGTTATCCTCCACTGGCTTCCTGAGTATTTTCCAGATGACTTTTCTCCACCGGGAATACAGTTTGCTAGTAGTGAAGATAATTTTTATTGACATTACATTTTCACGGATCCGTGAATATAAACATAGCTGTTAATATGCTCCCATTAATAAACTATACTTTTATTTCGACTCTTTGTTTGGGTCCCGAAGCCTACTATTCCATCATGTTATGTGAATTTCTCGGCCATTTGTTTTGTGTGTCTACTTTATATTCATCTGAAAGTATTTTTCTTGGGTTATTTGTTTTTGAGCTCCATATACACTCCAAGGTGACACCCAAAATGAAAAACGACTTGGCTATGATTGACCACATCTCTTCAGCTTGGATTTGCACTCCCACTACACTGAACATACCAAAGCACCTGCCAAATGAGTGACACCGAGCTCGCCAAGTGCTTGGCAACGTGAAACAAAACAGCCTTCCAACTGTGTCGCCTTGACAACTTGTTGAAGGCTATTTAATATCCTTGCCCTCCGGCCACATCCGTTGAAAGTTGCTTATCGTGAC
This sequence comes from Esox niger, assembly GCA_016801105.1. Classification (NCBI taxonomy): domain Eukaryota; kingdom Metazoa; phylum Chordata; class Actinopteri; order Esociformes; family Esocidae; genus Esox; species Esox niger. The sequence goes on from JACXGJ010001925.1 coordinate 63,907, forward strand.
GCTGAGACCTGTTACATGCTCTTAAAAACCCTGCCCCTTCATTCAATGTCTGGGCCGATCATTAGATTTTTTTTAAATATACAAAATCGGCTTTAAATGGGATATATTGGACATTTAATAATGGCATTTAGTCAGCCAGGCTCAAGAATAACCCGCTGCTTCGTCAGCAGTCAAAGTTGGCTTTTGTTGCTCTTCTCCTTGGTCGTTGTCTCGGCATCACGTCTGTTGCCTGTGTTCACCAGTCACCTACCGCTGCGCCACTTTGTGTCTAGACAACACATTCCCAGCGAGTGCTAACTCTGTACTCGGCAAGGCGGTTCAGTCATTCCTGCTAACTTTCCCCGAAGCCCACCACCCCCAGTCCTTCCCATCCTCTGTGTTGTTAGACCCAATTAGTGCCGGCATAACTATTCAGCTGGCGTGGTGGCAATGACAGCGTGGCAGCCTTCGCATGTCACAGCCAATCACATTCAAAGGGACAAAACCAGCAGTGGCGTCTTGCCGTGACTACATAAATGATGTAGTGTGGAGCTGAAGAAGGATAAAGAGGGCTGGGCTACAGATGCTGACTTTCTGTCATCTTAATGGCTGCTGAATACATTTGAACCTTTCTGTCTCTGTCTTCTCTCTAACTATCTTCTTCACTCTGGTCTGGTTAGTACTGTCCCCCCCCTTAAACCACCCTGGACTAGCTAGTACTATCCCCCCACCTTAAACCACCCTGGAGTAGCTGGTACTATCCCCCACCTTAATCCACCCTGGAGTAACTTGTACTATCCCTACACCTTAAACCACCCTGGACTAGCTAGTACTATCCCCCACCTTAATCCACCCTGGAGTAACTAGTACTATCCCCCACCCTAAACCACCCTGGAGTAGCTAGTACTATCCCCCCACCTTAAACCACCCTGGAGTAACTAGTACTATCTCCCACCCTAAACCACCCTGGAGTAGCTAGTACTATCCCCCCACACTAAACCACTCTGGACTAGCTGACACTATTCCGATTTCATTTCGGTGAGGGAAGAGTTCATGTTCTTGTTTAAATTCCCCTTTAACTGTCTTTACTGAATTCAATGCGATCAATCCTGGCATGAGTAACATATGTCAGCAATCGACATTTAGCTCACTTACACTTTCTCTCTTTCAACCTCGCTCTCTTTCTCCCTCCCTCTTCTTCTCTTTCACTTTTAATGATTGAATCTCCTGGCCTTTGCACGTGGAATATATTTATACGCACCCCTTTAGTTTTCACCCAAAAGCGGTACCCAAGCTTGTTTATTTGGTTTGGCATTCTCAAGGCAAATCCTAAATGGAGAGAGCGGCGTTTGCTCAAGAGATTCCTGGGTGTCCCGCTGACTGCGTGACTGAGGAACGAGGATGAAATTGTCCCATTTATACACTCTAGTGTAAACAAACAGGTCTGAGAGAGGGACCGCGATGAGACGCCACGCCGCTGCACTCGCGTTTAATGTTTCTGCTGTGATGGATAAAAAACGCGGCGCCCCGTGCCTTTGGAGATCCAGCCCGAGCAGATTGCCTCCAATGAGGCTTCTCTGCAGACTTTAAGGATTTGTCCCAAACTGCCGTGCTGTTTCCCATACACGTCCTATATCCAGTACACTCCAGGAACCCTACAGGTCAAACCAAGTGTACTAGGAAGGGGACATGGTACCATTTGGGGATGCCGCTTCCCCCGGTGGTGATTCATGGGTTTAATCACGCCTGCCCCACACACTCCCCGCCGACGCTGCCTGAGCTTGACACATCGCCGCCTCCTAGGGACCCACCACCATTTGTCCTATTTAGGACACCATCGCCCCCGCTGGTATTCATAGACAATTAGGCCTGAAGGCGCATTGGTCTCGCTCCGCCAGCAAACCCCCTCGCCTTCGGGCACCGAGCCACCATCTAAGAAGTGGAGCATGAAATGCGACGCTACCGCCTCCAATTACTTTTAAAACGAATGCTCTTCTCCACCTGAGCTGTAATTCTGTTGACCCAGTGATGTGGTTTGGTATGTTGTTATTCAGCAACCTGTATCATCACAAATTAGACCTGGGTAGACAAGGAACTAAGTTGTTTTTCTGCCTCTTTGACCTGCAACTTTATTGCCTCTCTCTTTACCTCGCAGTGCAAAGAGTTGCATTACATTCTCTGTCTCTGGACATGAGCTCAACTCTGACCGAAATAATACTCCATTGATTTTTATGTGGCTTTATTGCTACATGTGGTGAAAATGCGATTGAGCGTCGGTTTCTCATTAAAAGGTGGTCTGATTCCAGATCACTGGTGCTGTGTGGAGCCATGGAAATATAATCTTTAGAACCACATTTCTGTGTAGAATACACAACCAGTAGATTCAGAAATGCATTCTGGGATTAGAGCAAAAATTATTCTCTTGACTATAAAAATGCTTTAATGTGCTTGTGTGATAGTCTCAGAATGACTGCTCTGCTTTGGGCTCGGGAACCAGCGATCCTCTGAACACAATCACAACTGTAACCCTTGAAACATAATTACAATTGTCCTGCACAGAGCAAGAGAAGTAATCTACTTCAGTCTCAGAGTGACTGACATAACCGATTGAAATACCCTTCCTCCGCCGCAGTTGATACCTCAGCAGCAAGGCAGAGCCCATCTGTGTGATCCGTGTCATGGCACCAATGTAACAGTCTCTATCCGACTCTCCCATGTGGGTCTCGAACCTCTGAACACAGTGACGACAGTCACTGATATAGCATTGTTACCATTGCCCACGCCAAAGCTGCGGAAGGGAAAATGCTTCAAGGTCCCAGAAAGAGTGACGTAACCGATTGAAATGCTACCAGCAGAGACCACGGTACTAACAAACTAGTCGTTTCTCACATGTTTTGCCAGATGGGAACGATGAAAGTCAAAGAAAAGGGTCTTGAGGGCACAGATAAGCAAGAAGAGGAGCAGAAGAAGTCCTGAGTTTTCGATGCTGGAGATTTAAAGCTTTAGGATCCGAATGTTTGGTCCCAATGGATTCATTTTCCTGTAAGGTAAGGGGCTCATTTATATGGACTGGTCATTCCAGCCTCAGTGCTCAGTTGGTGCGTGCATGTGTCCATCTTCCCTAATATCTTCTCTATTGCTCTGGCATTTTCTCCCTCTCACTCATTCTCCCCAACTTTCTGCTGATATGTTTCTGCTTTAGATCTGGGATGTTATTGGGTAGAGACCCCATGCAACAGAAAACAGGAGTCAGTCATCTTAAAAGATACATTATTCTATTTTGTACGACGTGTGGTGCAGGCCAGGGTTAAAGCAAGGCCAGATTGGAGGAACAGGTTGTCTGTAGAAGAGCCCTAGCAAATGTCTGTCACTGTGGGTGACTTGGCTAACAGCAAAGCCGAGATTCATTTTTAGAACTGTTAGCCGTATACAGTTGTACCAAAGGCACAACAATCCACCATATTTAATAACCCTCTTCCACAACGCATTAGAACTCTTTGATTGACACGGGAAATCCCTATGCTTCCACGCTCAAAGCCTCGCCGCGGCGTAGCCCAGCGTTAATCTCATTAATGCGTTCATTTGCATCTATGAATATCGCTCAGACTGTGAGTGGGACTGGATTAGAATGGAGCCGTAGTGCTGAATTAACAGCGGGATGTGAGAGGCCTTCCACCTGCAGAGGATCCCCCTCATTCTAGACGCTGGCTTCAGGCTGCTGCTTGCTGGCACGCTGTTGGTTGGCAGTTGATGAGCGAGCACTGTTACAGAGAAGGGTAGGATTTGTGTGTGTGTCTGTGTGTGTGTGTGCGTGTGTGTGTGTGTGTGTGCGCTTGCGTGTGTGTGATTGACATGTGAGTGTGTGTGCGCACGGATTGGTCTGTGCAAAAGAGAAGGCGAGTATGTGTGTGTGTGTGTGCGTACATGCGTGTGTGTGTGCACAGACCATTTGGTTGCTATTTTAATTATTTAGTTATTTATGTCTAAGTGTTTGTTTATTGTGACGGTGATGACACAGACTTGTCCTTCCCCTTAAAGGATGAACTGGGGAAGTGACTCCCTGCATGGGTCCTCCCGTCTGGCCGTCCTGTCGGATACCTGGGGAAGTCTCTCCACATGGGTCCTCCCGTCTGGCCATCCTGTCGGATAACTGGGGAAGTCTCTCCACATGGGGAGTCCCACCGGCCGTCCTGATGGATGAACTGGGTAAGTCTCTCCACATCGGTCCTCCCTCTGACCGTCCTGTCGGGTGAACTGGGGAAGTCTTCGCGCATCGGTCCTTCCACCGGCCGTCCTGTCGGGTGAACTGGGGAAGTCTCTCGTTGTGGGTCCTGTCAGGCTGTGGTCCTGTGGATCCATCACGCGGGGTCTTCCTGAGGCCCCCATCCTGTCAGCCCTCCAATGAGGCTCCAGTCGCGCAGAGCTCTGCCGGCTGTCAAGTCACGCACCACCGCCGTGTCTGTCTGAGAGATGCGCCAATGGAAGGCGGGCGGGGAAAGTAAAAGAAGAAAAAATTGAGACACTTGTGTGTGTGTTACGTGTGAGTTGTGCTTGTGCTGTGTGTGTCTATGTTTTGTGTTGTTCCTGTGCTGAGTGTGTCTATGTTTTGTGTGTTGTGCCGATATCACACTCATCAACACAAACACCACAGGAGGCTGTGAACCTGGCTATGCATCAACCTATTGGATTTTTTCCCTCACCTGTGGAGTACATCTGAATTACAGAGGAGATTGGCTTTGGTCGGTTCATTCGCTGGAGATGCTACGTGTCAGCTGTCATGGGCAGTCTGGCTGCTTCGGGGAAGAAGTTGTCTGGATTGCCTAACTGCCCAGACGTCTGTATGCTTTGAAATGTTTGAATCCTTCTTGGCTGTAATGGGCCTTGTTGATTCACTTGTATTAACACTGAAGTAGTATTTGAAGTGATGTCTGTGCATGTGCCTAATTGTTAAACTCATGAATATGGATATATGTGTATAATTCATGAAAACCGAGGAAACTTTTTTGGGACTCACGTACAAAGTAAAAAAAACAATAATCACATTAGTTATATTAATATTATTAATATTATTATTACTATATAAATGAAAATGAACCAGTTCCATCATCTTCTCAAGGATTCACTGAGAAGCTTTGATTCTTTTCAAAACTATCCTCTCTGATATACAATGCCCTCCAGAAGAATTGGTCCAAATAAAGTCAAAAGTGCTATTTCAGAGACCCATCCCCAATTTCATAGTATTTAGGCCATAGTTTTCCCTCAGTTGATCAGGCGGTGAAAGTACTCAAGGTGAAGGGGGGTCTGTGCTACTGGCCGTTCATATTGGCCTTCCCAAGCCAGCTCGTCAATGGTGGGATATCATGAAGCTAATGTGACAATGCGGATATTAATCGACTAGTAGAAAAATATTACCTTCAGGAGGGTAGATTCTCCCTTCAGTTTGGATATCTGAAAGTCCTTGTGCCCATTTGTTTCATTTATATTCCCAGGTAAATGTATTGGCAGCAGATGAGGCTCAATGGAGCAAAATTCAATTGGTAAAGCAGTTGTGGGAGAAAGACCATCCTGATGACATTAACTATTACCATCGAAGAGATGGAAGGTTCTCATATATGTAATGTTTGTTTTTTCCCCCGTCAGCAGGGGAAAGTTATCTTTATATATTTAAGGAGTACGGCTTTGTAACTAAAATCCCCAGATAAGTGGGTTTCTCTGAGGACATCTCAGTTCTAACAAAGAGGATTTCTGTATTTGTGCAGGCATTCTGTCACTGTTCTGCACTATGGATTCTGCAGCATACTGACCATGTCTCTTGTTGAGAGCATTTGTGAATTAATGTATATCCTGGTGCAACAATATGGATTCCCACTATTCCTATGTGGAGTATGAGAGGGCGCTCAGGCATGTCTATGCCCGTAAAGCCTTTTTCTGTTCGGAATTGAAATCCGTGAATGTGGCACGTTTGCCTGGTTATATTAGGCGAGGGAGCCCTGTGTGCCCAGGACTGCAAGGCTGATGACCCTGGGCACATCTGGGTTACCAAGCTCCATTTCTTTTGAGAATTCCTCACACAGGTTTTTAGAGACAGGTATTTGGGAGACATTGTTCATATCCTCACACAAACTATTACACTGAACCACTGTTCTTTCTGAATTGCTGCAGACAAAAGGTGTCTATGCTACAGGATGACAGGATCTCTGACAAATCCCCGTCTGGGAGATGTAATTTGCCAGACTTATTACACTCGCCTAGCTCTTCTAAAATGTCAGAACGAACCAGTGTTTACATTTTCTTTTAAAGACTCAACTTGTTAGTAGATCAATAATCTGCTAAAAACTAATATAGGTTATTTTAAACATCAGAAACTGGTTCTCCCACATTGCAGTGCTGTATGGTGAGGTTCTCTCCTGTACAACCAATCAAGGAAATGTAAAAGAGGGGTTAAAATAGGGTTTTGCCTTGTTAACAACTACGGCTTGACAGTCTCTCTCTTTTCAAGTACTTTCCCTTTGCCAGGGTTGCTAAGATGTGGGCACAGCAAGTGGAATGTCCTTATCTTGTTATCTTCTCTAAACCTTGTTTTTATTTGGTTAGTGTGTAGTCAGGTATTTTTGTGTCTGAGTAGGTAAAATATAAGATGTTATTTTGAGGATGTGTGTGCTGCAGGGGGCAAACATTACACTTACAATCACTACAGGAAGGTGGAAACGTGTCTACCTCAGATTGTAGCCTTTATACTTTATCAATCCTCAACTGAATAGTGAAACCTACATTTCAGGCAGGATTGGCTTAGGTTGGAATTATTTCTGAGACAGGTAGTGGTGTCATCTAATTTCTTTGACGAGCAAGATAGCTAAATACATTGGGACAAATATACTACAAAACTAACACAGGCAAGCGGAAAAACACATTCATTGCGAATTACTTGTACTGCCAATACTATCTACAGCAACCAGAATGCTAGCTTCAAGGAAAAATTCTGTGTTGTGTGCAGTCTGTTTGTGCACCAAGCAAGTATTCAGACCGCTTTACTTTTCCATTTTTTGTTGTATTATAGACAGAATTTATTATTACACATATATTGCCGTCAATTGAAACATAAGGCACCATATTAAAAAAACGAAAATACTTTTTTAGAAAAGTTTGCAGTTTATTCAAAAGAAAAAAAATATAATAATAGGTTGAAGTATCTCATGCACAAGTATTCAGACCCTTTATTCAGTACTTTGTAGACGTTTCTTTGGAAGCGATCACCGTGTTTTGCCTTCTTGACTATTTATTGTCGCAGGCAGGAGGCAGAATTCAGACACAGGGAGATTTGATGACTTAATAAAAGAACTAAGAATTAACCTTAAACAAGACATGAACAGAACGACATTACATAAGGAACGGAATCCGCTTAATGACCCACTGGTACATGAGAGAAGGAGGAACTTAAACAAGGACATTGATAGCTTACGCAGGTGAGGGCGATAATGAAACTGAACAGGTGTCTGTGCTCCAACTGAGGAAGAGGGCTTGGATCTCACTGGCAGCACATGACAGTCTATGCTTTCAGTAGCTTTGCACACCAGGATTTGTGTGGTTTCGTCCAATTCCTCCTGGTAGACCCTCTTAAGGTCTGTCCAGTTCTGCCAGGAGCTTGGTGAACTGTAATCTTCAGGGCTCTTGACAGATGTTCAGTAGGGTTCACGTTCAGGCTTCGGCTGAGCCGCTCAAGGATCATGACCCAGACTTGAACCCAAACCACTCCGGCGTCGACTTGGCCGTGTGTTTTGGGTTGTTGTTGCACAGAAAGACACATTTCTGTCCCTGTCTGTGGTTCTTTGCACTCTGTGTTTTTCAAGGACCTCTGTGTCCCTCATTCTTGACCAATGAGTCTTGTCACTGAGAAGCATCCCAATAGCATAATTCTCCCACCATGCTTCACTGTAGGAGGGGTATTAGCAAGGTGGTGAACGGCACAATGACCAAACAAGGCCCTTGGCATTAAAGTCCAATAGTTGGACTTTGGGCTCATCAAACCTGTTCATTTTCTCCCACCGAGTCCTTCAGGCAGCATGTCATCTACCCTTTACTCAGGAGTGGCTTCTGCAGTGCCTCTACCATTTAGACATGATTGATGGAGTGCAGCAGAGATGGGTTTGCTTCCGGCAGGTTCTCACATCTCTATATGGAAAATCTGTTACAGAGGCAATTGGGTTCTTAGTCTCATCCTTGACCAAGACACTTCTTGTCCATTTACTTTGTTTTGCCAGACTGTTAGCTCTTGGAAGTGTTTTAGGGGTTCCAATCTTTATCCATTTTGCAATGATGGAGCCTGAAATGCTCCTGGGAACTTTCAGTGCATTAGACAATGTTGTGTTACCATTCTCAGATCAGTGCTCTGACACACATCTCTGAGGTTCACAAAGAGTTCCTTGAGATTCATGGCTTGATTTTTACTCTGACATGCAATTTGTGGGACCTTTATGTAGATATTTCTGTACATATATTTGTCATGCCCAATCATTTAAAGGGTTAATGAATACCTATGTGCCTGGGAACATGTGTACCCATGCTTAAGTGCAGTAGGGACTCTTAAATGTAAAAACAATGCAAAATATATCTGTCTCACGCTGTCACAATGCAGAAAGGTAGTGTACTATTTTAATAGAAGACATACAAACACAGTAAAGCAAAAAGAAATCAATCATCCAAGACACTGAAAAATCACTTATCTACTGCTTTCCCTCATTCATTACAAATAGATCAATGTTGGTTACTGTTCTGTCCACTCCATGTCCATTCTTGATTTGTCCATTGATTCCCTTCAGCCCTCCATTTGTCTGAATTGCACCCCCTCTTTTCTCTTTTTTATTTATTTCTTTTTTTACCTCTTGGTTTAAAGAAAGGTATTGTTAATTGGACTAAAAACATGCAGGAGTGACCTAGTGGTCAGGTAGCCATAGGCATAAGGGACGGCGTCCCAAATGGTACCTTGTTCAGTATAAAGGGAACAACTTTGTAAGGCACTTTATAGGAATCAGAATGCCATTTGGGAGGAGAACAGAATGATTAACGATTAGCCATTAGCTGCTGGGTCTTTTTCCAATTACTGTTCAGCCTTAATGAATAGTTTTTGTTTGTTTTGCTCAACTCTCAGACACCCAATTAGCTAGGCTTTGTAACGGGAGCAAGGAGAATGACGAGGAGAGCAAGTTAGTAAATGAGAATAGCGAAACAGATAGTTGAAATCCTTTTGTTTCTTTTAGGGGGCGAGGAGCCCTAAACTGAGGAGGGCCAGGGCTAAACTGAGGAGGGCCAGGGCTAAACTGAGGAGGGCCAGGGCTAAACTGAGGAGGGCCAGGGCTAAACTGAGGAGGGCCAGGGCTAAACTGAGGAGGGCCAGGGCTAAACTGAAGAGGGCCAGGGCTAAACTGAAGAGGGCCAGGGCTAAACTGAAGAGGGCCAGGGCTAAGCTGAGGAGGGCCAGGGCTATGCTGAGGAGGGCCAGGGCTAAACTGAAGAGGGCCAGGGCTAAGCTTAGGAGGGCCAGGGCTAAGCTGAGGAGGGCAAGGGCTAAGTTGGGCTGCAGGTTTGATGGCTTTGCATTGAAGACCAGAATCAAAGCTTCCTTTTAAGTGGTCTTCTTGGCCACGATCTACCAAGCCAAATAATATCAATGTGAATTATGGGGGTAATTCAGGAGGTTTACAGATGTGATGGATCTCTGTGTATTCTTTGTCATGCCCGTCTTCTGTGTAGTTTGGACTTCCATGTCTAGGGTTACAGATGCGACAGCACATTCCTGGCTGTTCTGTGTGCCACTCTGAATGTAGTCTGGTTTTTAACAATGCCAGCAAAGTACGTGATTATTGTATTATTTGTGGCAGTGGGAGTGTCCCTGGCCAGCAACACTGACCTTACCACTGCTGTCCTCTCACAGGCGATAGACAGATCGAAAATTACATTCTGGACGGCCTCTTCTACTGCCATTTGTTCAAATCAAACAAAACCGAGAACAGAGGGAGTATTTGACGTGCACACAGACCGACTGAGACACACACAAACACACACACACACACACACACACACACACACACA